>JAVSBV010135430.1:0-16929 GCA_033117975.1 Parotocinclus spilosoma | reverse complement strand
ATGTTGGCTTTTAACTCTTAAATCACAGAACCTTGTCTCTGATTTTTTTTTTTTTTTTTTTTTTCTGGCACTAGAGACATTCCACAGCAGTCTGGCTAACGTTCAGGCACCAGCCTTGTCACTTCTCGCCGCTGAGAGAAAATGTCAGGAAGACAGACTTGTACTCTTTAACCAAATGTTTAAGGGTTGCCATGGCATTCTATTTCAAAACATAACATTTACCGTCATGCTTCGTTTTGGTATGGATGGGAACAAAGGGCCACTTGGTGTGCCTAAGAAAACTCCTGTGCGACGCCAGAAGTAGTCGCAGTTTCTTTTTGCGGTTTCGCTGCTGTTCAGCACAGAATTGTTTTTGTTTGTAACCTCTTACTTTGGCTTTAAGGGTGACTACTTCTTGCAGCCGCTGTTTTTCCCGCCAGTCAAAATCTCCTGCGGTGTGTGAACACTGCTCGTGAGTAGCCAAGGTCAGCACAGGAAACGCTTACCCTGTCTGCATGGGAACCAGGGGCCGCGTGTGCCGTGTTTGGATTGCAGCACTGATCTGGGTCTTTGCCACAGGCACAGGAAACCCCTGTCCTCAGTCTCCCCAAACAGCACTGGAGAGCTCAAGCTCAGGGCCCTTCATTTTATGATCTGGCTAGAGTGATGGCAATTCATTAAACCAGTGCGTTATGATCTCACGAAGCTAGATGATGCTTAAATTGTAACGATTAATTTGCATAATGAAGTTGTGTGTTATCCCGGTGCAATTCTTTGTGGAAGATTTGGAATGCCAACAGGCCTCAATAAGAAATAAAAAGCTTAATTTATTAAATATAAAAGGCTGAAAAAGTGGGATAGGGGTTCTGCTGCGTTGTTCAATTAGAATTTCTCAGGATTATTGGATTATTTTAAGACGTTCCTGTTTTATTTCTCACATGCACATTTTGTTGTATAAATAAAAAATTGAATATAGTCCCCTGCAGTTAAAAGAACATACTAAAACATTTGGTAAACAAATTATAAACACAATGCTATGTTGTTATAAGCTGTGATTGGGATTTCTGTCTGTATCACACATGAAAGCCCTCTGGTGGTTAAAAATGCAATTGCATTAGGTGACCTAATAAACGAGAATCGTACGTCTCATAATCGTAAACGTCAAATTTTTCTAATGTGATCTGTTGCCATGATACATTTCTTCTATAATTAATAGGGGTGTTACGATTTCGATATTTAATCGAAATCGATTGAAATTATGTCACATGGGTTTTTATATCTCGAGCCTCAAAGTCAAAAAGAGGATCGACGATCCCTCCCTCTAAGCTAGGCAAGCACCCGCGCCACGCAAAGGGACGCGGCGCGCCACGCAAAGGGACGCGGCGCGCCACGCAAAGGGACGCGGCGCGCCACGCAAAGGGCAGTATGGAAGTATTTTGCGTTCCTGGTTATGAGTCTCGAGTTATGTTGACCGCGTTCGTGTTGTCGACAAGAACACAAGTGTGCAAGATGTGCTACACGCGTGTCCCTTAACCCGGCTACGGGTTTTTGTTGTTATTATTATGTTTGTTTTTGTTGTTAAATCGAATAAAATCGAATCGAGGATTTAGAGAATCGTGACACCCCTAATAATTAAGTTAATAATAAACCAACTATAAATCAATTTGAACCCAGTTGGGCTGGTTGGTCGGCCACTTTTTAATCTTTCTCACAAATATTGGGGGATATTTCATTCTGGGATATCCCCTAATTTTTGTGAGCAGTATAGTTGTGTAGCTCTGTAACTGTACAACTGTTAAAGCTATGGTGGTGTAGCAGTCATTTTCTAGCCCACCATGGTGACCCGGGTTAGACTGGATGTACCTGATGGAGAGTGGGCTGAAGGTTTGGCTTGCTGACCTCCATCCTTGCCCTCCAGCAGAATAGTGACCCATTTGGGTCGCCAGAGTCTCGTGATTTCTGAGATGTGCTCTGGTCCCTACTGGAATAAACGGGGTTGAATCGTAATGAAAAAACCAAACGGTCGCTCTGAAACCTCGGACTCTTCAGCCTGCCCTGATATGGCACTCCGCTTCACTGCTCTTTAGACCCATGTGGCGTGCTGACGTGAGATTAAAGTTAATGGTTTATACCTTCTCCCGACATGCCGTAAATGTTAAGTCTGTGCTTGAAAGCATTTCGTTTGATGATCTCACCTGTTTAGTGCTTACACAATCCTACCCTGTCCACCAAACATGTGTTTTTGAGTCGCAAAGGGCACATTTTTGAAATACTTCAGCTCTGAGGGTAATCAAAAGCACCACCTCCTCAACTGCACACCTGAGGGACTTCATAGTTTCTGTAACACCTGTTTTGGAGCTGAACGTTTCTCTTTCTCAGCCATTTCACTTGGGATGGGATTTTCAGGTCAATAAAAAGGAACGGTTGGTGTTAATTTCCGCAATAAGCCTAAGCAAATAGTTTTTGTCACGTGTTCTTGTCATGTCTGAACCATTTTACAGATCTTTGACTCTTTGATGTAGTGGAGAAAGAATGAAACTTTGGTGTTCTTATTGGTTTGTGCTGAACCCTTTGGTTCTAGTGAAGGAAACAGTGTCAAGGATATTCTAGAGATCCACGTCTGATCCACAATAAGATGGCAGTGGGGCTGGTATTAAAACTCCGTGACCTTCTAATCAACAGTCCAATAGTTACTGATGTATCTAACAAGCTGCAGGCTATAATAATTTTATGTTTGATGTAGAACTTCTAGGCTGGACAGAGTTCGGACTTGAACCCCATCAACACTTTTTGGGCTGACTGCGAGGCATGCGTCAGTAACTGACCTATCAGCTTTTTTTAAAAAGATTTTGGACTGTGGAAACATGATGAGGCTTTGATTAAATTGGAGCCAATCGAGTAGAAATATGGGCGTGTAAAATCCCTCAAAGCATGATGGCTCCACCCTGGGTTTGATGGCAAGATTTGTGTTTATTCAGGAATGTAATCCAAGGTTGTATTGCCCACTGGAAGTTACCAATGGCCCGTTTGAGTTGCGGTTCAGACATGTCTGACAGTTTGAGGAGCACCGGGGAATTTAAGAGCTCATATAAAAAGTGCAAACAAAGGAAGCCGTAGGAACACAGTCTCTTTATTTAGCACGTTGGCCGTGATGGTAAACGGTTTGCTGCTGTGTTTGTGTCCTGATTTGTCTCAAAGCTTGGCAAGATTTGTGAGCATTTAAATTATTTTCTTGCCTTCGATTGTTTATTTATTTTTTTAAGCAGGATGACTTTAGCTGTGTCAAAGCTTCTCAGATCAGTTTTAAATCATCAGGAGGGCAAGTTTAGACATTGGGCATCAACGGGGCATGAGTGTTGGGTTTTTGGTCACAAACTTCCCCTTTTATGATGGAATGGAACTTGGTGGTATTGAACTGGATATATACCCTTATTGGTTGTAATTATACTTACTATAACTTGCTATAAATATCGAGCTGGTGCTCCCTTAGTAGAACATAAGGACCTATAAAATGTTGCTCTTCTAAGGTACCAAAATGAATTCACACTTGTTTGAACAGCAGTAAGGCTAGACACTGTTAAGGTCTTTATCAGAAATGGGTGTGGTTTTGGGCTGTCGGATCAGCAAGAAATGAAAGCGTTCCATTTAGTAACGGTGGCGATTGAAGAGTGACTGCTGTATGGCTGCTCTGGAAATGCAGTGCAATTTTAAGATTAACAAATGATGTCCTGCTTATTTTAGGGGTACAGCTGGTGTTGGTGTTAGTGTTCAGTCCATAGCTCTGGGATCTGTCTAGGTGGATTTTGCCCCCATCCACAGTCCTAGAAGATTGATTTTGAAACTTGAATTAGATGAGAGTTTGTGCTGGATATTCTCAGCTCATGTCTGGGATGGGATCCAGAACCACCCTGACCATCGACAGGATAAAGTGGTTTCTAAAGATGAATTCAAACTTTAGTCTGCATGGCTTTCTAAATTTGGTTTTAGTACTGGAAAATCGTAACAGCCAGTCATGTCACCTAAACCAGGAAGATCACTGGACTGACTAAACAAAAACTCTCCAAGAGGGAGTTCTTGGAATTGAATAAAACTTTGTCTGAATGTAATGTGTATTTTTTTGTTTTGTTTTTACAATAATGTTAACATCCACATTGTGTTGACTGAATAAAAACTATAGTAGTTTAGATTTTCTGCACATAGTTTTATTTGAAACAATATTACTTAAATAATATAAAACATTTAGTATTGTACTATACTGTAATTTTTCGTATTTTTAAAGTAAATTGGGAACCCTTACTGATGATAAAAGGAATAATACAATGTAGTCTTCAACCTTTAACATTTTTTTTTTTTTCTCTTGTCAACAGGTACTAGTTTTCTGTCATTCAGGTGTAAATTAGATGTATATAAGACAGTTTGCCTAGTGTAATTCTTAAGACCTTGACTGTTTTGATTGGATGGACATTAAACAGCACATAATTTTAAAAAAAGTCAAATTTCAGAACTAAAACAACAAAAAAGTAATTAATTATATAAAAAAAAGAATATTAAGTGAATAATAACATCAAATGGACTCATAGTTAAATGTTGTATTTTGGATTCAATCATGTATCTGTATTTTTTTTTATTTTTTTTATATTTGGCTCTTTGGAGTAATGAGAATCTGCTTAAGTCTTCTCTGTTGGATTCTGTATCGTTTCTGGCTCTAGCACCAACGTGTAGTTCACATGCTATCTGGCTTTTTGGATACTTTTTCTTTTAAGGTAAATAAACAGGGTTATTGTGTTTTCAGATGTGCACATTTGTAGCAAACAACTGTTGATTGTTATTCCTGTGTAAAATCTAAACCCATTCCATGTTTTTGGCCCATTACTTTTTAAATGGTCTGTCTGGGTAAACTTGAGTTGTTCAGGCCAATAAAGTAGCATATTTTCATAATGATCCCCCACCCCAACGGTGCTATTGGTCTACAGAAGACCCTGAAGCTCTTGAGCTTTACTTTGGTGATTTTGATTTGCTCTGCAAGTTTACCACCCTGCTGATTGTGATTAGTGGTTGACCAGTATGGATTTTTCTAATGGGCGATAGACTCGTTAGTTCCAGTTGGAGCTGCAATTTGTATTTTTTTCAGCAATTGTCTTCACTGTTTTTAAATATTGGTGTTGTGAACAGGTATCAGCCGGTGCTGATTATCTCGACGGCATTAATGAGTTTCTCTGTAACTGTGACTAATCCTGACATGGGATTGGTGACTGGTGACGTGACTGGTGTCTTCTATCAGTCAGGTGTTTGCTTGACATTGGTCTACTGCATGCACCAAATCATAGTGTTATCGCTATCAGCTTTATGGCAGACGCACTGTCTAGATCAGGTCAAATGTACGTAATAGGACCGGCTTTATGGATCATTAGGTTGTAACACCGGTTGTAAATAGTTTCCAGATTTGGTAGGCTAAAGCATTGGTCTTGAATTTTGATTGTATATGACATGATCTTTCCCTGACAGCCTGTCTTAATTAAACTCGCTCAGTGAACAATATAATAATGTGAGGAACCAAATGATCCATTGTTTCTGAACTTTAAAACTAAAGCTTTTTTGTTGTAATTACTTTTTGGCCCCTTTTTTTTCTTGAGGTGGAATCTCGGTGATAGCAGCGTCATCTCACAGCAAGAAGGTTGTGAGTTTGATCCCTGGATGGCGTTGTCATCAGCGTTGCCTTGCTTGTAGTTCAAATGGCCATTGTTGCTGATGGCGATGTTAAATCAAACAAATGTTTCTCTCTTAATAGTTCTGTTTCATGACTGCTATTAAATCTGCGCTTCGCACTGAACAGTTCTAAGGAGTTAATTGGAGAGGAACTATTCTGTGTGGAGAACCCTTGAGAACTACATTTGTAACAGGGCCTTTCTTGGTTTGTATCTGCACCATCAGTAGGAACACATGATTCCAACTGCACAACTGGTGAAGAGAATAATGGAAAAATTTCACCTGGACGACTCAACCGTGTTGTCCCACCTGTAGTATTTAGGCTCAGAATAGTGTAGTTTTCACTGTCAGGCCATTTTTGCCCTGCTTGAGTTTCAGCGTGAAACCTGACCGTCCTCGTTTAACCTGCGACGGCTTAGCAACTGAACTCCGGTTTTGAGATTTCCGAACACCCTATCTGATCACAGTGATTTATTGCAGCATGTTTTTCATTGTGTGTTACGACCGAGCCATTTGCTTGGCTGTGGCTGAGAGTGTATTGTGTCTTTTGAGTAATGCCTTTCTGCTTCATCCTTCTCCAGAGCTCTTTCTCAGTGTCAGTGAGAAGGTCCTGTCCTTTGTATTCTTGTCTGTACTCTTTCAATGGAAGGTTTCTGGTTTCACACTGGTATCTGTACTGCAGTACTCTGTGTGCCTGAGAGAGAGCAGGTAACCTGAGCTGCAGCCAGGTGAGTGTTGCTCCGCCGTACCATTTTTATCCTGGTTTTAACTGTTAAAGACCTTGTTCATGGGTCGGAAAGCACAGGCTTGATGGTGAATAAAAAAATGCAATAATCTTTGACAACCGTTTACTTTTAGCCTTTTGCTTTTACAGGTCAGCACCATTTTAACATGCATCCGACCAACGTCTTTTTTTTTTTTTTTTTTTTTTATTTATTTATTTTTTTTCCTTTTCTTGTTGATTTACACTGTTACCACCAAATTCTGGCATTTTGTGTATCACGATGCATTGTTGCATCTAAACATTTCCATTACATTTCCAGCATTTAGCAGACTCCCTTATCCAGAGCGACTTACAACTCAGTCTTACAATTAAAGCAATTGTGGGTTAAGGGTCTTGCTCTAGGACCCAACTGTAGCAGCTTGGCAGAGGTGGGATTTGAACCCTTGACCTTGTGGTCCAGAGTCCAGTACCTTAACCGTTAGGCCACCACAGTCCCATAAACGGTGTACACATTCTTGTTTTCTGGTTTTGTTCTAGTAGCTCCTGAAAAATAATTCTGTTTAAGGGTGGATGATTATTGGTTAAAAAGTAAAGTACAATATTTAAAGACGTTTAAGCGATATACATGTGATAGCAGACACAATCCATCAGTAGTGACATTCTTAAACTAGGGTTATATAAATATTATCCCCTGCTTAGTGATTTATATCTAAAATGTGCCTCAGCCAATTAAACAGGACTAATTATGCTCTCTTTAATGAAATGTGCAATAAAAGCCAATTCTTTGACTTGGTGAGAGCTGTAAGTGGAGAGGCTCAAACATGGAGCTTTTGGATGAGACCGGATAACAGGGTTAAGTCCTTGTATAGCCAAATATAATGGATATGGAGTCATATTGGGTGTAACATGAGCAACAGTCTTGAGAAAATGGTGCATTGTTTTTGGATCTTGGAACTGAGAGTCTGGTGTTCAGGTGAGATGATTCACTGCAGGTGGCTCCAGACGAGACCATAATGAATCAGAATCTTGCACCAACCTCATCAGGTGTGTGTGAGAGATTTGGTTATCAGATGTGGCTTGGAAAGATGGATGACTAAAACGTCTTAGATCTTCTGTAACTGTTTGTGCGTTGTGATCTTAATGTGATTTTAAATCTCAAAGTCTCCGGTGCATGAGGAGATGCAAGAAGGACCCAGGTCTTTAAATATCTGCTATTGTAAATCATGCACTCATATTTGTTGAATTGATTTGTGACTGCAGGCTTTGGTCTCATCCAAAGCAACAGATGCTAGAAAATGCAGCATGATGGCGTTCCATTTCACAAGAAATCTTGTTACGATCCTTTTCAAATTCCATTTGCGTTAGCCGTGACTTCAAATGCGTCAGGACTACTCTGGTGCTCTCTGGAAAAGGTTCTTTAATGTTAGATGAATTTTCACACGCTGTTGTGCTTAAGGCAATAGTCGGAGTGCCAGAACGTATCTGATGTACCGAGAAGTGCACCTTTCCTTGCCAGATGGATTTTTCAGCTTGTATAAACTGTCAGGCTTGATTAAACGTGATTATTTTTTTGTTTCACGTCTTTGCCATGGCTTTAATTTGGAGTGACGAGTGCGGTCTGAATCAGCGGCTCTTGACCCAAGGGTCACAGCATCATCCCACGGGAATGGCAGAAGAAAGACTAAATTAAATATTATTTTGGGGTAAGAGAATGCAGTGAAGACTGGTTAATTATATTTAGAAAAATTATCACCAACGGCTAAATAAATTTGTACTTGCAAGTTTTTTTTGGCTTGTTTGCTTCATCTAAAAACGATGCACAGACATGTAAAGCAGAACGGATTAAAATGAGGATAAATATATTGTTGGATTACGAATTTAAACAGTCGTCCTGTGATGATGATGATGATTATGAACAGCCGGTTTTTGGTTGTTACACACGTTGGCATGTTGAGTAAAGTGTGTTGGGGTTGTTTTGTATGCACTCATGCTCTCTGTAGTATAGTGATTTTCTGAGTGATCTTGCCAACATGTATCTGAACTTCAGAGAGAAGTTGCGAGTAGTCTTTGGGACGTTCATAAAACCTGAAGTTAAGATTGGCTTTTAATGTACACATCCTAAAGGGCCATTTTTAAATTAAAAATATTATAAATGAGTCCACAATGTTCACTGCATGGCTAGTTCTACAAATCAAACCAGGATGCTTCCCAAAAGAGCATGACTGAAGGTTAAAAATTACTGAACAAGTTGTCAGGAGACAAAACACAGACACCGCCTCAGTCTTGGTCTGTTGTTGGGGGTGGTTTTTCTTCGAAAAGACTGATGTTGCTTAAAAGTCACAAATCTGCAAACTGCTGTAAGTCAGAAATCTGTTGTCATTTAAAGTAAACAAGCTTGTTTTACCACCTGCCAACTACCCACTGTGCGGATAATGACGATTGAGAATAATTTTTTTTTATTATTATTATTTTTGAAATTAGGGGATCTTGTCTAGACCTCTAGAACTGGGAAAGGTCAGACGTTGCAGCAGAGTGTAGACTTCCGTTTGGGAAAATTGAGGGCAGCAATTTTTGACTGAGGGGGGTATTTGCACCCTGGTGGTTCCAGGCCTGCACGTGCACCTTGTGACCTTTGGCGTGCAGCTGCCAGAACTTTCTCTCCTGCTGCTTTTTATTGAAGTTCATAACAAAATCGAATTAAGTTTATTCTGTAGCCGACTGGTTCAATTACCTCAATGACCCAAGCAGCACCCTCTCGGCTTCTACAAGAACAGACAGTTAAGGTACAATATCAGCAAAATCTTTTACATCAACATTTGGGAAAATGGTCTGCATCTGATTTGTGTTTTCATGGTTGAACTCGAGTTTATCTGGTTTCACTGCGGAATCCCTCTCCCTGCTCTAGTTTCAACCCTTATCTGAAACACATTGCCTAATTTATCACTGTCACATTTCCTAGTTTTAAGTGTTTAAAGGAAGAAACAGGGGAAGGAATATGGTACCGTTCTGGGATTTTGGTGTTTAATTTCAAATGTAATGCATAGTCACCAAAGAGAACAAGAACGTCATCCTTTTTGTATGTACTGAAAATCTTGGTTAATGGGCGATAATCTAGTCGCTTCCTTCTAAACGTCCTTTGCTCACTTGGAAGGACTTTTCACTATTGTCTACGATAGTGACGGTAGGAATTCCCGTACATTCGCCCACGAGAGTATTAGTTGTCGGCTGATCTGATTTCTGTTGGCATCCCAAAGGTTTTAGATGTGGTCCAGGAGCTCTGCCAGGTCCTTTCACCCAAGTCTTCAGACCGTTTCGTTATGACCTCGTTGTCATACAGCATTGACTGGGTGTTGGTGAAAAGGCTCCTAATTAGAAGGGGTGCACATATTTCATGGCATTGCACCAATAGAGGCAGATGTTTTAATCTAATGTGCAAGTGGCGAACATCTTGCAGTGCACATCTGTGGATCGGAGCCCAGTTCGAGCAGCTGTTGTTGATTCCTCCTGTCAGGATGTGACTGTGGAAGTACTCAGGATCACCGACTTGAGCAACCTCCATGTCGAGTGGTTGCTGATGTAGCCAAAATTGAGCTCATCTGCATTTGTCAGACGAGAGTATACGATGGCTGGCTGGGAATATGTGGTAGTTTTTAATACTGACCAGTCATGGTCCACTCCAGTTCCAGTTCAACCAAATGCTTTTACTGTTAATGAGTGTGTATGCATACTTAGTAATCCGATGACTGACTGTGATTTCAGTTATCCGATTTCTCAAGTGATCACATGACACACGTAACACTGATATCGCAAGTCTGAAAGTTAGGAGTGTGAAATCCAATTTTTAAAAAAAATGTATTAATCCAATAAATGCAAATAATCTGGTTTTGCCAGTATGTTTGTTTACATGATCTTGAGTAATCTGATAATGGGGAAATCCCCAGGTTTACTTGAGGGAGGGGGGAGTTTTCAGTACGAGGGAAGTTCATACTATAGTTTGAGATGAGTTGGAGTATGACTTTTGTTTTGGAAATAAGGTTGGAGGGTTGAATTAATGTTGCTGTGATTAAATATTAGGATTAGGTTTTGCCTTATTTACTTTTAGTAACAATTGGTGAAAATTTTCATTCTTATTTTTGATCATAAAGTTCATTAACCAAATAAATAAGAAAAACGCACCCATAAGTCCTTGTTGAGGATTAAATGTACTTTTGATGTCCCTACCCGTGCAATTGTTAGGTCTGCTTATTCTTGGAGACTTGAATGTTTTGGGCATTTTTCCATTGCCATGGTGGCTTATTTTTCTCTTGGGATTTGGCAACCCCTTAACCTGAATGCAGTGTAATGGCTGCCAAACTACTGTGTGGAACAAAATGCATCTAGGAAACCCCTTTTCATTAATAACGCTTGACGTTTGTCAAATCTAATTATTAGCTTGTTGCAGAGGAGACATCAGATTGCCTATGTTTTGGAAACCTGGAAGTTTTCTATTTATTGTTATTATCCAAGTGCATGTAAACCAGATGTTATGCATTTATCAGACTATTAAGTACATGTAAACACACACAAATGTTGGAGCAACCCCCACCCCCCCAGCAGTGCCAGTACTGTACATGCACCAGCTTACAAGCACTCTTAAAACCAATTTGTTAAAACTAAATTCCTGTTAATTCAGCAATTTTAGGAAAATGTTTGTACACTTTAATTCAATTTGGGTCCTTGATGTCAGTCATATAAAATTAGCTGTGCCTTAACATACAAAGCAAGTGTTTTAGATTATTTTGCTTAACCGCAAAACACACCGCATCTCATTTCCAGAACGTTCTCGTTCTGATGTTGACCACTAAATCTGGACGTCATGTTGAAGGACTTCAAGCCCACTTTCCCAATTACAGTCCTCTATAAACATGGCCCCCGTCTTCCTCGCCAATCCTTGTTCTATAACATGGAACGTAGTAGAGATGTCATAAACCATATGGTACCTCCCACGGGTTGAGTGGGAACATATTATTCACTTCCACCAGCAAAATGAGGTCATCGCCTTGGAAGAAGTGCATGCTTTAATATAAGGTCTTTCACGGGATCTGAGAGGGACTGCAGCAGAGATAAAAGCATTGACTTCTGAATGAATATGCAGGCACATGTTGCAAGTCTTGGTGATGCGTGCCACGAAGTAGGGGGGGGGGTACAAACAGCTGGGGATCAACATCCGGTATGCTTCCAGTGAGCACCGGGTTCAACCCAGGCCCCAACATATTCTGTTACTCCAGCCCTTTTTTATCAGTCTGCTGCAGCTGAGCATGCTGTTCTGTTTCTGTAGTCTCTCAAAGTTGGAAAACTGTGTAAATATAACCAATAATAGTCTTCAACTCTGCACTGGCGTTCACCATATAAACATGCTACCTCGACCTCAAGTGCTTGCAGCTTTATTGATTAGCTCAAGGGCCAGGTCCTTACAAACATAAAATATGATGGGATTAGTCCTTCCATATTCCTGATTTCATGTCCGTTCTTTTAAGGCTTCCCTCGAATCCCCAGTCTATCATTTCTTTTTTGCTTTTACTTTTCTCTTTTTAGAATACAACCATAAAATAAAGGAAATGTGCATGAAATATTTAAAATAAATGAATACAAAACAGCTTCTATAGTCTACAGTGGCAAGAAGTTAGTGTGACCTCCTCTCTCCCCTAATACTTGAGCAATAGCAGCATTTGGCAGCTTCATCGGGATGCCCAGTTGACCTTTCTACAGGCCAAAGAAGCTTAATCAGGAATGGACGTTTTGGAAAGAAAACGGCCAAGAAACTTTTTTTTATTTAAGGCGAACAGATTGAAAAGATCAAGGTATGTTAAAGCTCTCAAAGTCTGTAATGAAGATGAGTGAAAGAGACCAATTGACCCCTGCTTATGTCCAATTCTAGGTCATTCTGCCATTGCTAAAAAAGCAACCCAACATTGGGTTGTACGGACACCTAAGAGTGCCAAAACACACTGCCAGTGATGGGGCATGGACAAGATCAGATTATCCAGCAGTTCCTGTGTACTGAGTGTACAGTACTGTACTTAATGTTTGCATTGTTTCAATGATTATGATTGTTTTATTTTAAACTATGTGCACGGCCAATAATGTGGGCATAAACATTGGCTTTTTTTTCTTAAACTTTACAAATTTTAGTGTCAGCAGTTCTGTTTTGGTTCCTCTCCAGTCTCCAAACTACTGATTCAGCTAGTTGGTCTTGATCTTAAGTCAGACGCTAAAAGTCGATGGCCTTAAACAAACCCCAAGTTCACGTTAGTGCTTATTTTGACTGACATAAAATGTCCTTTTTAGGACAGTCATTTTCTCGAGGTTCTTGTTTCTGAACCCTGTTTGTGCTGGTTTAAATCATGTCTAAAATCTGATGTAAGCTTGCCTTAATCGAAGGGAAATGCATTAGTTTAATTACCCTGGTAGAAGCATGTAATGGGCTTCAATTAGAGTGCAGGGCTTCCTTATGACAACAGAGCCATTGCTTTTTGTCCATTGCTCGCTTATGCAGACCAGATCCAGAGAATGCTGGTAATCCACCTAAATGATGGGTGGTAAAATACCCCAGCGTGATCGTCTTGTTATAAATATCCTTTTCGTGATACGCCTGATACGTCATCATGCTTTTACTGAACTTGCTGGGAAACGTTTGGCCCTTTTTTCACACAAGTGTTCCCCGACGGCCTCGCGCAGAACTTTTCAATCAAAGGTTTCTTCCAGGACGTTTACTGACGCAGACAAGGAGTTGCAGTACACTCTTGTCATCGGTGAGGGTCACTGCTCGTTTTGAGCCAGTGCCATTTTATTATCTAAGCTTTGTTAATATGGACCACATGTAGGCATTGACTTTGGAAGAAAGAATAAGGACACTATGGGACACTAGCATGCTTTTTAGTCCTATCGTGTCTCACCATGGTGAAACTGAAGGACAGTAGTTGCTAAAGTCTGCAGTAGTTTTACCACGGCTTGTGCAGTCTCACCATGTTTCTGCTGACCTGACCTGACCTGACTGTTAATGAGGCTTCTGGGACGAGGCGCTTTTGTTCTCTTCTGTTGCTCGTTGGCTCCTTTCGGCAGGGATGCTGGTGATCTCATGCCGAAGGAATTCCTTCCAATAGGTAAAAGCCCACATACCCCGTCCCAGATGGCTGCTCCTGATGTCATCATTAGGAGTCCAGACACCGTGAGGCCCGGTCTCTCATGCATAAACTTCTGGCTCTGTTCCAGTCATTAGCTGCGATTGGCGGGGGTGCTGCCCTGTTTCCTATAGAAAACATGAGCTACACATGTGGAATAGATTGGATTTTGTAATTGTATTAGTGCTCAGACGTGAAGTGTTCATAAAAACACGAAAATGCAAAGCAACAGTGTACGCAGTCTTGTCTGACTCTGAAGAGACTAGTTTAATCATCTGGCCATCCAGAAGCTTGTTCAGCTGTCCTCAGTTATTGTAAAGGCTTCTATACCTTTAAATGTAGAAGGCAGAAATAGATTTATCATCACTTATGGCCACAGTGGCAATAATATTAGAGAATTTTTGGACTGAGTTTTTCTTCTAAAGATCTGTAAACTGCTTAGCTCCTGTATTTGTTTATTTATTTTTGGATGAACTACCATTTTCAGGTCATGCCCTAAGCTTATTAATCTTGCATGTGTGCTTGTGGTGGCTTTGTGGCCAAGGTACTGAATCATGGACCAGCAGTCCAGGTTTCAAATCCCTCTTCTTCCAGGCTTCTGCAGTTGGGTCCTTGAGCAAGGCCCTTGACCCACCATTGCTTTCCTTATAAGTCTGTATTAGAGTTGTGCAATTTTAAGGGGAAAAAGCATACACAGAACGATCTTAAAATCCACCCTAACGTCCATACACGACCAAAGCTTCTAACCATAATAGACAACGTTCGCAAGATGTCGTATGGGACATTCCTATATAACACACTTCCACCTGGTGAGAGGAGAATCTGTCCATATGCGATCACATCTACTTACCAAATGCACAGAATACAACATAGACCACCAAAACTTCAACAAAATCCTAATCAAATACCAAAAATCACTAAACTGATATCGTGTGTCTGAAACCAACAAGCACCGAATTGTAAGAACTGTAACGTCTTTATAGATACTTAAATGGCCACGGATGCCGATAGTGACGATGGTGAGAAGCCAAATAAACAAGCAAAAAACAATATTGACATTATTTTAGGTTGTCTGAACTCTTTTTCAACCACCTTAATTCCACCAGCTCTTATTTTGGCAGCATTTATTTTGCCATTATTTGCTTTCTTGTCTTAAAGCATGTTTTTGCAGAATGATTCAGAATGAAAGGTTTGCTGAGTGTGTTTTTGTGCTGGTTATCTTGGCTGGGTTAATCTTCATATTCTGGACGCTAATTGGTAAAATAACCTGGTTGTCAGGTAGTTCTTGATGACAACCAATTTCACATTCACATTTTTAACCCCCTGTTTTTGATTGGGTGTGTCAACGTTGTGGCTGTCTGCTGTCTTCAGAAAACATGGGACACAGACCTATGCATGCCTTGGGGGGGGGGATTGAAAGCACTCCCACGACTGTTAATGTTTGCTGTTGGTGGGCTAACGTTCTACGGCTGCACCTTTCAAGCTCCTCATTAGGGTAAAGCTCGCCTGTGAAATCCTTAATAGTGGTTCATGTGCTTATTCAGCTTGGCAGCTTCAGCTTGTAGACATTTAGTGTGTCCAATACAGACGTGGAAAGTAGAATTTACACAGGAAGTATTTATGTCTTGGCCAACGATCAGACCACAAACATGACCAAGACAAATGAACAATTAGCAGCTTGACCGACGCTGGCTTGGCTACTGGCAAAAAATGGCCCGGCGCCTAAAAAAGTAAACGGCTCCAGACAATGAAGGATATCTTGTTGGTAAATCGGCGGATTTATTAAATACTACGGCTTTAGATAAACATTACATTTGTTCAGCTCAATCAATTCAGTCAACTTCGAGCCAGGTTTAATACTTTCCAGAAGAGCACCGACTCAAGTCCTGCATCTACAGTATGCAAGCCTGCAGCTGTCGTGTCAGGACCTCAGTGATGAGGTAATGCGAGAGACTGCAGGAAATAAGCAGTATTAATGAATGATGATGTCCTGGTTTTAATTCCAATTAGCCAGATGATATCATGTCAATTGTATGAGGAGATTTCAGGAATCTCTTAAATTAAGTAAAGTGTATCCAGGTTTCTATGGTCAGCATCACAAGTCTACGTGATATGTCAGCGAGACAGAACCTAGGAACACTCCTCCATCTCTTGGGTACACCTCCTTACTGCTGCACTCAGTCATTTTTTCACTTCCACTTACCACATAGAATCACTGTGTAGACGGCTGGATGCTGGTGGCTGCATTTTTATACAGTGTTTTTTTTTTTTGAGTCCAACAGTGACACCTGAGGTGTTTTTTAAAAAACACTCCAACAGCACTGCTATTTTATCCACTCATACCTGCACAACACGAACTAACACGACACAAATACATCAGTGTGACTGAAGTACTAAAAATGATCGACCACCCAAGCCTGAGTACCTAACCTGTGCTGGTCATGTGGGGGTCCTGACCATTAGGGAACAGAGTAAAGGGGCGGGGAAGTGCTTCTGTGTGGTAAGAGGAGCTGATAAATCAGGTATGGGGTGTAGAAACAAGGGGGTGTACCGAATAAAGTATTGATTATTGTATAGTATACAGTATTGCCAAGCCAAGGGTAGCAAGGTGACACTTTGACAACTGGGTTATTTCCACCTTTTTAGGCTTGGTTACTGCAACTTGATGAAACATTTGTTTAAATGACAAAATAAATTAACCAACTTCCCTTCACTGATTTGGAAAATGAAGATCATAAATACAGTATAATCCAAAGTGTATGGTCTACACTCAACCGTGTTTTCTCTCGTCCTTTGTTTTTCTCTTCGCCATGGTCTAGGTCACATCCTGTTTACGACTTCCAGGTGTATCCCTAAAGGAAAGCACACAGTTGGGTTAACGCTGAAGTCTCAGCAGTTATGAGAACATTGTGCATTTCCCTGGCCTTCACGTTTGTTTTCTTTTACACTCCTGTGCCTTGGTTGCTGGTTTTGGGAGGTTGTATGTAGATGAAACTTGGGGCTCACCCAGTGAACTTATTTTTGTTCTGTTTGGTGTTTTTAAAACATGCAAATTTTTTTGATTCATGTTTTTTTTTTTTTTTATTCTTTGGGGATTTGAGTTCTTCCTGTTTTCAAGCGGACACGCCTTTTAAAGGTTTCACATGTCTAAAACTTTAATCCCATCTTCTTGTGTGATTGGTCAGTTGTACCACATGAGGTTTTTCAGACTTGGAGATCTAAAAGATGCTTAAATCTTACTACTTTTCAGTTTCTCCCAGTTTGACAGTACCCCCATTTTTGTGACATGGCACGTTACCATAAACCCTACATAAAAACATCTCACAGATACATAAGCCACTGCCACTGAATCAGCGTAAG
>JAVSBV010135413.1:0-16930 GCA_033117975.1 Parotocinclus spilosoma | reverse complement strand
CTCCAGCTCGACCCTGGTTCCCGGTCTCGAACCCTGCACTGCAGCAACATCGCCCCATTGCTCCTCTCGCCTCCCACCTCACTTGACTCATTGCTTGTGCCATACACTGACAAACACCCATTGTTCTGCATCTCCGTCTCCTGTCCTCTCAGTATTGCTAGTTGTGACAATAATATAATATAGATTATTTGTTATGTTATTTTCATAGAGCCCCTGTTGAATTGAATGCAGCCTACAGACATAATTGAATTAATCAAAAATATATAACAGCTGATGGAAATGTATGGAAACTGCAAATTTGAAATCAAATTTTTACTAAGATCACCATTTTAATTGCACTGTTATGGACTATCATATGCAATGGAGACATTTTCAAGACTGTTTTAAGTTTATTCAAACAATAATTTTCCTTGAAAACAAGATTCTTTGAACATTTTAGAACAAAATCTGAAATATTTAAAAGAATTGTTTACTTTGCTTGCAGTCAGAGTTTTTAATTATTAATTGTGTAACCTGAAATGTTTCCAAAATTACCAAATTATCTTAAAAGACTCGAAGCTGATGTAGCTCTAACGGAAATATATAACAACAAGTCATCAGCATAGAAGCTAACCAAACTTTCCAATTTAGAACATTTAATGTCATGTATTTATGAATGATTTGTGAATGTGGTCAGTGGCTCCATAGCAATGTCAGAAAGCAGTGATGATAAGGGATGCCCTTGTCATAATCAACAGTGAAACAATTACCTCATAGACATGATCATATGATATGATGAATTTCCCCACTGTGGGACTAATAAAGGATGATTTTATCTCATACCTTATAATCTTTTGTCAAATGACAACCAAGATACAAGACCAGGCTGATGTGAACAAGACAAACTGGCAGCGATCACAGAAGTTTGGGACAAGTGGGTGGAATGGCTGCCATTCATCTATAACCCAAGTCTAAATGTCACAGTGGATGAATGTCTTGTCGCTTTCAGGGGGCGCTGCTCTTTCAAGCAGTACATTCCAAGCAAGCCATCTAAATATGACACTAAGATATGAGACTTGTGTGATGCCAGGACGAGTTATGCCTGAAAATGCGGGTTTATACTGGTCTATAAGAACCAAGAAAAGTGTGTGGTTCTGAAGGTGATTTCTGATCTCTATGGACACAACATAACGTGTAATAATTATTTCACCTCCTACGCTCTTGTTGAAGAGCTGCTCCAAAAAGAAAATTGACCATGGTGGGGATGATCAAAAGAAACAAGTCAGAGCTGCCTCCTGCCTTACTTGCAACGCAGGACAGAGATTGTTTTTCCTCCAGACTTGCCAATACTTACACCCTTGTGTCCTACTTCCAAAGAAAAGCAAAAATGTGTTCCTGATGACAACCCTGCACAGGGATACAGCTGTGAGCATCAGGAAGGACAAAAAACCCAATGTCATCCTGGATTACAACAGGAACAAAAAGTTGACAACAGGGTATGATGATTTAGATTTTCTTCTTCTCTGTCATCAGTTTGTTTGAACCTCACTATAAAAGTAAACTTTTGCTTTCATGGAGTACAAAATTTATGAACAACACAGAGTCAGTGGTATCAATCTGAATACACAAACATATTTCAGAATAGATCGTCAGATGTGATGCCTTTGATTGCCATACACCTAGATCAATCACAAAGAATCCTCCCATCAACACCAGAATTTCACTGGTGGTTTTATCTGAATAGCATGTGGAACATACATTTACTTGATGCTCCACAGTGCATCTAGTGATAAAATAATACTAGATATGTTTAAAAATTATTAGATTGAATAATACTGGAAGATTGTAGATCCCAGTGTTATAGCTTTCAGGTTTCCATACCTTAACAGAGCAGCTGGATTTTCCATGACATCCTGTAGTAGAGCTTTAATTGCTGGAGTAAACTTGTCCCATGTGAATCCAGTCTCGCAAACAGTACCGTTAATTGTAAAAATGCCTGGATAAAAGGGATGCACATTTAGCTTAATATATTAAACTAATCACCCTTTAGCATTGTTGTCTTACACTCATTGTCCTATCTGACAGGCCTAGAGTTTTTATTTCAGTTCCTGAATAGATGTTTATAGATTCATTTGATGCAATGAATGAATGCAAGCTACCATCAAACCAATCACAGAACACTGTGTTGATAGTACTCATCTATTTGTTTCTTATAAATTGTAAAATTGTCTAATTTGATGGCCCCATTTTAAGAGTTATGGGTTTAAATCCCACCTCTGCCACAGTTGGGTCCCTGAGCAAGGCCCTTAACTCACAATTGCTTAGATTGTAAGACTGTATTAATTGTAAGTCGCTCTAGATAAGGGTGTCTGCTAAAAAAACATACATGTAAATGTTTGAAACCTTTTTATGTATAATTTGCTTACAATAAGACACTTTAATTCATATAAATCAAGTTTATATGTCAAGTTACTGAAAGGCAATTTTTAATATGTGTTGTTAAGTGTCACTCACACTTTGGAGGTACAGTGCTATTGGGTTGGAAGGTCACGATCCAATAGGCCATTTCAAAATATGGTTCCAAAGTTGGCCAGTGACTGCTGTTCTGAAGCAGAAATCCAAATACATCAACCTCCTTCAGTAAACTGCATGGGAAACAGACAAATATTCAGTTCAATAACTCAATCAACCTAGTCTTGAATGTTGAAAGCTCTTCTTATATTGTATTTAAAATAAAATTTCTTATTTGTGTGGGACAAAATTCTTCAGCATTACATTCCACACGTTCAGGTTTTGTTTATATACTCACCAGTCACATCACTAGGCACATGTGTTCAACTGCTTGTTAGCACAAATATCTAACCAGCCAGTGTCATTGCAAAAACTAAGCATTTACACATGTGGACATGGACAAGATGAGAGATGACCTGCTTAAGATCAAACCAGAATTACCAGATCATCAGAATGGGGAATCTGACACGGATGTTGATGCTATAAGTATTTCAGAAACTGCGGATTTACTGGGATTGTAATGCACAGCCATCTCAAGGCTTTACAGAGAAGGGTCCAAACTGCAGAAAACATCCAATGAGGGCAGTTGTCTAGGTGAAAATGCCTTGTTGAAGCCAGACATCAAAGGAGAATGGCCAGACTGGTTCGAGCTGATCAGTATTTTAAATAACCACTCATTACAACCAAGGAAGAGAAGCAATTTTAAATGCACAATGTGTCAAACCTTGAAGCAGATGGGCTACAGTAGCACACTGGATCCCCAAAATTGGACAATGGAAGATTCGGATGGTAGGTCCAGAATTAGGCATAATGAATAAAAACAATGAAAGCATGGATCTATCCTGCCTTGTATCAATGGTTCAGGCGGATGTTGGTGGTGTAATGGTCTGGTCAACATTTTTTTCTCAGCACAATTTGGGCCCCTTTACACCAACTGAGCCTTCATGAGTATTGTTGCTGGCCATGTATTTCCCTTTATGACCACAATGTACCATCTTCTGTGCCCCATGTCACATAGCTCAAACCAGTTCAAATGTCACTGTACTCAAGTCGCTTCCACAATCTTTATATCTCAATCCAATACAGCACATTTGGGATGTGGTAGAATAAATCTGCATTAACTGTGTGATGTTAATATGGACAAACTCACATCGGAATTATTTCAGCTGCTTGCTAACTCTGTGGCATGGCTAATTAAGACAGCTCTGAAGGGAAAGGGGGGGACAACATGGTACTAGCAAGATGTGGACAGTGATTGTAGTTAATAAAAATACTGAATGGGTCTACAGAGAGCATATCACTGTCCAATGTGTTTCTGACCTGTGAAGAAGCATCTCAGGCAAGTCCACAGTCCTGTTGTCTTGGTTCTGTACTGAGAGTCTGTCCTTTTGCAGGGCATTAACAACTTGCTGGAGGGAAGTGCTGCATTCCAGTCCAGTGCTGAATAACTTGTTCCATTCAGTCAGCATCATGGGAAGAGTTACATTGAGCATTAAAGTGCCCTCAGTTACACTTTTTAACTGATTTACCTGCAGACACACATAAGATAAATACAGAATTTACATTCAGGTATTGATTGTAATATTTTATTGATGTTCTACATGACATCTGCATGGGAAAAACTAAAGACATCATGTATTAATGATGTTTAAAATGCTATAAATTGCAGCTTGACTACTGACTGTACTCACCTTCATCTCGAGATCTCCCACTGCACTCAGCAGATTAGCAATTCCTGTTTCATTCTGTGTGACAGAGCTGAGATTTGCCTGGGGATTCTTGGCATCATAGATTAACGGCTGGATGAACGCTGCAGAACATGACAGAAGCAAATCAAATTATATTTTCTAATAATTAACACTATAAATCAGCATATAAATCAGATTTATTTAATTTATGGTACTGTTCAAGCAATTCAATACCGAGCTCCATTTCCATGGCTGCTGTGGCAATCTGCATGGTGGAATAGGTTCCCATCAAGAAATTCTTAATGTTATCCCAGCCAGACATTTTACTCAGCATTTCAAGCACAGTACTACCAATTCCCAGGAATCTATAGAGTCAGGAACATAAAGGAAGAATGTGAGAATACTTAATCCAGTGCAGGTTCACAGGGAACCAAAGCCTAACCAGCATCACAGGGTGAAAGACAGGAACTCGCACTGATACACTCATATTATACATAAATGGCAAATTAGGAGCTCAGGTGATGCAGTGGAAATTTGCTACCCAACCACCAGGGATATCATTACCATTACCAGGCTCACTTGGCTTTTTCTGGACAAGGGGATGTGGGGGGATGGGTCAATCTACACAAGGCCAGGGTTAGTTGTACTTGGGTTAAAACAACATAACGGCAAAACTTGATAAAAAAAATATGATGAAAATGTTCATCACATATTAAAATACATGAATTAATGCAATAGTATCATTTGTATGCAGTGTCAGTTACAAATTAGACTTATATTTATATTTTATACATCAAATATGGGTGCATTAAACTTACACTGATACAGAAGCCTGCTTCAGGACTCGGATAGCCCTAAGTTTATGATCACTTAACAATTATGAAATACAGAGTAATAAGCAAAGGTCTCAGTCATTTCAACCTCAAACAGCTTAGTTATTAGTAATTTTTTATGTACAGCGCACTTATCCTAATTTAAAAAAAAACTCTGTGTGGATGCAGTTTGTGCAGTATTTATATTTAATAATTCAGTTGTGCTTATTGATAACGTCCATTATGTAAACTTGCTGGTTGACTCTGTTTCAATGGGGACTTTCTGCCACAGTGTGGACTGGGAGAACTGATTTGAAAGGCAAAGGATGCTTTAATCAAATTTAATTTGATTCAGATTTAGCAATCACTGATCTTTATACTATTGCTGAATCTGAGAACTGCCCTAAGCCAAAGAGTCTGGCCCCATTACCTCAGTGAGCCCTGTAACTTAGGAGCACCTGCAGGGTGGAACATAGGAACACACACTAATTGGCATCCTGCTCATGATTCGATGACTCCCTCACTTCAAATGTTTACAGATCTAAATTGGGATTAAATAGAGACTATTGACTTAATTTAATCTGAGAGCTAAAGTGTGGAAATGTTTTGTCTTATAAATCTTTCTGAGGTGGGCTTCACTTTAAATAATCTACTCCATGTTAAACAGCATATCAATGTTGTAAAAAGTAAAAAATGCAGCTAATTCTCATGCCCTACCCACATATTCATCTGGTCTAGCATGGCCATCAACCATGCTTAAAAAACAGCAAACACCAGCATATGTTGTGTTTTAAAAACTAGTATGCTGTTAAATCAGCTTCATGATCAATACCATGGCAATACCAGCTAAACCAGCACCAGATCAGCACTTCCTAGCACAAACCAACTTGGTCAGACACAGAACATGGAACTTGCATGGTTACCACCATCTATGACACAATATATGCCTTGCTAAGTAGGGATCTTGTTTAGTACTAAAGAAGACAACACATAATAAAGTAATATAATAAATAATTATTAACTTACTTTTTAAATAATATTGTTACAAAGTATACAGACTAACCAGCTTTCCACAATTTCAATACATCAGATAAAATTGTAAAAAAGTATAATATAATGCTCACAAAAATAATGAATAAAATATCCCATAATTTTGTGAGCAGTGTACATACAGTATAATAGACAGACTGGTAGCAATTAGTAATTAACTGGCTAGTCTTACAAAATGATATATACTAACTTTTGAAATACTATTATGCAGTATATTAGGCAGCCTGATAGCAATTTGGTATTCTACAAAATGTGTTTATCAGTTAAAATGAAAAACTTAACTAAGACTTATAAAAGTTATACCTAGGTAAAAATGTACTGTAAACTTTGACAGTAGTCCATGAAGTCGAAATACCATCAAAATTCATTGAGAACTGTGAAATAATTTATGGTCAGTTCATAGTCAACCAAGTTTACAATTATACTATGTAAATTTACAGTGGAACCAAAAATACCATAACAATGTATAGTAGAACTGTGAAGTTTATAGACCAACTGAAAATTCACACTGTGAACTGTCAATCAATTTACAGTTTTACTATGAAATTTCACAGTACATTTTTTCCTGGGTATATACAACATTACAGTATATGCTATAACTGAAGTACCTACAATAAGTAACAGAAACAAAATACATAAACAAAATAATGCTTATGGTACATACAGTTGTTCTTGCAGAGGTTGGTTGTCATTACTGCTAAAGATTGTATTTGGAATGTCCACTGGAAGATCACCCATCACATTACCCAGGATGCCTTTAAGAAAGGCAAGATCTGCAGAGGTAGCTGAGTGACTCCATGCTGACAGCACCTGTGGAAAACCAATCAGAAGTCAAACAGGTTTAAAGGTTTTACAGCACTCATCAGCATTAGGTTGTATATCTGTGGTGAACATGATCACAGCATTCATAAATCGTCATCCACCTCCTTTATTTGTACATCTCTATTAATATTTATATTGTTTTTTACTTGAATTTTTAATTCTTTCTTATTATTAAGGTTTTTAGTACTTATGTTTGAAGCAAGATGCGCTGATATTTCATAGAAACTTACATTAGTGAAAAAAGGTTATACACCACACACAAAATGTATAAAATATTGACGAAAGGCGTGATCAAGATTTAACCTTTTATGAATGGTTTTAATGGTAATAAAATGTATAAAGAGATTTAAAGGTGTAGTCTTTTCTTCACTCGTTAGTTCTATTCTTGTGAGATATTATGTATCGTTAAAAAAAACATATGGTAAGAAAACATAAAAATGTAATCACAAATAAACCACACAAAAAAAAACTATTTTACTGGGTTTTGGTTTGGTTTGTGTTGGTGCAGCCAAAAAATGACATTTTAGTCACTTTTATGCCAATTGCTAATCCATTTAAAACTGCTGCCTTTCCTAAGTATAGTCTCCCAGACCAAAAAAAGAGTGTTTCATGGCCTACTTGAAGTCCATGGGTCAATGGATTCAAAACCTTGATCTATACAACATACACAAAAGTTTGAACACACCTACCTGCAGGACAAGTTTTGCTGGTTTTCTAAACATTGTTTGAGCAGGAGTACTCTTGACCATCAAAAGAACTGTGGCCGGTCCAACCTTTCAGCGTTGGGTGTTTATTTATCATTATTATTAGTAATCAATTATAGCCTAATTGACTTCTAATAAAAAGAGTCACATAAGTGTCATCAGTGGGGTAACCTCTGCTTACTTTTTTGAAGCTCAACCAGTAAAAGTAGAGGTGTAAAGCTATGGGGTATAAGTATGCCGTTTGGCATTCACTGGAGAAAATGTGTTAACTGAGGCTCCCTTGGGGTAATAAGACAATTTAATGATCACTAATAACTGTTTAATGAGCACAGCATTGTACGTCCTGTTTGACATACGAATTAGTCGTCATAATAAGCTATGCAAGATATGTTTTACTCAAAATAAGTACATATAATATACTACCTAGTTAGTTCTCTATTAAAACATGACATGCATGTCATCCTAGTGTAAAAACAGTATTCTTGGTCAAGCAGAACAGATACCCCTATACTTTTGAACCTGCAACTTGAAAAACGAAAATACTAAAATATGTGAACCTTAAATAGTACCTGCAGAGCAACTTTCTCATGGCTTATCCATCCATATATCATGTCAGCGGCAGTTCTGTTACAGTAAGACCCGTTGGTACACACAAAATTATAGAAACCTTCTTTGTTGACAAGTACATCCACCTGCAAACATGCATTGTCATCAAGCACCATTGTTCGTGTGGCAGTGTATTTAACATTTAATTCATTAAACACAAATACTCCAGTGAACAAACCTAATAATTACATTCTGTACTTTTATACAGTTTAATGCATATGTTTGAAAATTGATTTCACATTTTCACACTTCTTTATCCCGTTCTGAATTATGAGAGGGTCTGAAGATTATGTTCCAGTATTCACACGGTGCAAAAATTACATGCATAATGGACACATTTGGCCAGTAGTCTAACCAAAGGGACTTGAACCTGAATCATCTCTGGTGGGCTGCTGAACCGAACACCAATTTTAAGGTTAACTGGCAAAAATTTGCTAATGCTCATAATTAATGGCAAACATACACATTCTGGCATATTTCCAGATTTTGTGGATGAAACTACATATATATAATTATGATGTCTACGTGAAACTGGTGTACATACACTGGGGGCAGTGGATCTTTATGGATAAGGATTTAGAAGGATAATAACCTACTGAAAACTTACTGAGCATTAATGGGGGGATTTAAAGACATTAAAATACTAGGCACAGCAAACACTGGAATATTTTCAAATCATGGCATTGTTTTTTGCTTTTGCGACAAAAGGAACATGGCAAATACGTAATAATTCTGAAATGTATTTTTAAAAAATCTAACATTCAATCAAATTGGTATGTAGGCATTTGTAATGAAAAGCTAAAATGTTATTTATAAAATGAAAGCATTTTTGCAGTGTTTTACACTTTCCCAGACTTTCCCAGGTAAACCCATACATAAATGTGTACAGTTGCCAAGACAATTTTGGTAATTTTGGAAATTCATTATCATACCTTATCCAGAGGGATCTGAAGGGTTTGGATCAGATTGTCCATTTGAGGGCTAATCTCAGATGTGTTAAATGGTTGTAGTACATCTTTCAAGGACACAAATACATCTGCATGGGATTATCAAAGCAAATCATTATGAAATTATTCATGGGACATGAGATGCTAACATGTAAGAAAATAGAGAAAAAATAAAATGCTGATAGTAGTATTTTGATACAGATTTTTGCTAGCTTTTATTTTAAACTCCAAAAACGTTTAAGTAATTATGTGGATGTTTTTATTATAAGAAGTCAACTTGGCTTGTGGTATCTTGTACTCACAAGTCCATGTAATAGATATAAAGGCTATGCAATAATACAATGCATCACGTTTCCCTTCTCATATCATGGTCTCATACAAGGCTAGTGGTTCACAGGGTATTTATATAATCGCCCAGTAAAGGTAACAGTTAGGAACTTTTATTTTGATAACACCTATTGCTTTATACTACTGTTATTAGGAAAATCAATGAAGTTTGACTGTATGGTGCACATACTTCTGCCCTGCCAGGTACGGAGATAGCTGAGAAGATTGATGCCTTGGTTGATGACAGAATTCACCGTGTCCATAGAAATATTTTCCTGCTGAAAGCTGCTTTGAATAGAACTCAGGGCTCTGCAGAGAGTGACGATAAAACAGTACTTTACAATTACATGCAAGTGCTTATGTTTACATGGATAGATTTGCAGGCAGATGGACAGACTTTGGTAGGCATGCAGACAAGCTGATGGAAACACAGACCAACTTGTATGTAAAGGGACAGATAGATGGGGACAGAGGGAGAGACAAATGATAAACATCTGACATTTTAGAAAGTACAAACTGATAGTTTGGAAAGTACAAAACTGTTTATATGTTTGGAAAGGATAGGACAAAAATATATTTTCAAACATTTTCAAAACTGGTACCTACAACCTACAAAAGTAGACATGCACAGCACAGTCTTTGTGTGTGTGTGTGTGTGTGTGTGTGTGTGTGTGTGTGTAGGTTGCCAAGTGACAGAGTAAATCTATTCTCAGGTCATTCAATGCTTAGAGTTTGGATCAACCACGAGAGAATGAAAGAAACTACACAGACAATGGAAGTTTTGCCATTTGATAGGGATAAGATCTTCTCATGCTAAACACCTGTTTGTATATCATCATAAAATTTTGTGCTTAACAGTTTTTTATGTTGTTAATGTTGATATAAATAGCCATCAGGCCAATACAGTAAGGCTTGGTTTTGTTTAGTGCATTCTAAATGGGAAGCAGGCGCACCCACATATTTAGCTTCCCATGTATTTTGTGGTCTTTACAATAAGTCAAGCTGTTTTAGTTTTATCATGGGATCAGTATTTGGAAAAGACTGGAACTTAATGGAAATACTAAAAACTTCACTGTTTGTGTTTTTTAACTTCTGGTTACACTCAGGTGTCACTGCCCAAGATGTTAGACCAATTACAGTGATCATGATGGTGATAACAGCAGTTTAAACACTTCAGTTCTTAATTTTTCAAATAGGTCTGGGTGTAGGGTGTAAAAATTCATCAGTTGTTTCCAGTGCTCTTCTCCAGTGCAGTTCCACCATCTCACATTTTCCACTTCTGCTAACAATAAACTTTCCACTAATCTTTAATCCAGTCTGTTTGGGCTTTAGCATATCTTTTCACCTTTTCAATCCCTTCCAAAAACATTATTTATTTATATACATTATTTATATACATATACATTACATTATTTATATACAATTCCTGATCGAGCTTCTTCTTACTGTAGAAGGGATAGCATGCCATCTCAATGACTATCAGCTATTGCTTCTAATGCATATGTGTAAGGAGGTCACACTAAATAGCTGCCACTGTAGCCTAAAAAAAGCTGTTTGTTATTTGTTTTCTTTAGTGATGAGGTCATGGAAAATGGTTTTGTTTCTCTTACTCACCCCTTTAGCCCCACCAGTTGCTCAGCTACTGCCACAAGCTTCTCCTCTTCTGTGGCCTTCAGGAACACATCTGGCAGATGCAACAGGAAGTCCCACAGAGGGGTCTGTTGCTGAAGCTGACCCATCATCCCCAAACTCATTTCTGTTGTCTCAATTGCACCTACTGGGTTTTGAAGGAGCAATTGCACCATTACCTGTAAGTAAACACAAACGTAAAAAATACATCCGCCACATCCGTGTGTCATGGATGGTAAAAAAGCACTGATAGATGCTTTCTGAATGTTATTGAATGCCACTTTTGTTTAACTAATACCTTACATTCAGGGAGACAATTGTCTATTGATAAATAAAAGCAAGTGTTTGTCCACATAAACAAGCCCAAAGTGAAGCCACTATTAAAAATGCTCCAATTTGTGAACTATATATTTAATTACAAATGATACAATCAGAATTTTGTACCACACATTATGTCCAATCAAGAAAACATGTGACCCTTGACAATAGATAAAAGCTTTCATGTCATAACTCCTGCTGGCGGAACAGGCTATGATGATGGTGGATAGGCCCTCTTGCTTTTATGGAGGAAACAAATTGTATATAGATATAATGAAAATAATTGCATAAAAAAAGGAATTTTCCCATATCAATGAGTGAGTCAATTGATGTCGCCCAGCTTTCAAAGTCTGTGCCAGCTCAAGCCCAGCAGATTGAGGCCATGATGATCAAAAGTAGATATTAAATATCACAATTGCCTCATTGGCTTATAAACAGACTTGTCAGACTTGTCAACAGACTTGTGAAAATATTTTTCACTTGGATTATCAGTGCGTTTTATAAATGTACATAAATAAATGTACTGTATATATAAGGTGTTGTTCAATAGTATAATCCATGTGATGCACATAGCAAGGATGAGGATGTATGGCTCCACATGACAGGATGTATGGATGACAGGCAACAGTAGCTTCACCTGGTTAAGCGTTGAGAGGGAAACTTCCAGCGCTGTATCGTTGGAATCACAGAAGCGTATTAATGTAGCAGTTAGTTGATCTGAGCCTGCGACTGACATGTTGATGGCAGACATGGATACATTACAGAAAGTCGTTTTCAAGATGCTTGCTGAGTCCAAGATGGCATTCCACGTGGCCTAAAGATAGTGAAATAAAAGTCTGAGCTATTATCTTTGTTAAGCATGTAAAAATGCAAATTATTTGCCAATACACCTTTATGTTCTTTTGCATCAATTCAAGTATAACACAGTTCTCTTTTCATTTCTACTTTATTTATTGTTTCGTGCTTTGTTCCAAAGTGCATGCTTCATTATGTGGACTTTTTCCACATAACTGTCAGACTACACAAAAGATTCCATTATACTTTGTTATGCTGTGCCTTGGCATATTATAGCAACATTATATTAACATGATAAAGCTACTTCTAAAGCAAACTAACTGACAAAAACAACAATGCTGACACAATGGGTTTTGGTGGGTGTTATATATGATTCATTACACACATTTGAAAATAACCAATATATTTTAAACCCATGGGCATTATTAACAATACTCAATATTTATTTAATAAATATACAGGCAAACACATTTCTCTGGAAAGTCAGTCCCTATAATAAACATTTAGGTTTAAAAATTTACAGGCACTCTTATCCAGAGTTACAAATGCTACAATCTTACTGTATCACAATTCAAGCAACATCTATAGGTTGGGGACGTTGCTCAAGATCCCAATACTGGAAATGTGGTATTTCAAAAAAAGAAAGATGTCTACACACAAGGGGAAGTGTGTTTACAGTCTGACTAATTTGAAATAATGCTAAACAGATTCTTAATATGTATAACATCCTGTTCCCTTTATTTTTTGGAGTAGTGTATATACATATACATATACATATATATGTATATGTATATACACTACTATATACTAATTACTGTATTTACTGTGTATATATTATACTTTTTAAACATTATTGCTATTTTTAAAAATGTATTTATATCAGCTTATAGTGGGATTTTCTAAACTCTTTTGTCTCAAGACAAGTTTGTGAATAGACAAAAAACATTTTTTACAGTAATTGTTATACATATTAACAATTTGTTTAGCATTATTTCAAATTAGTTAGACTATATATTTATATATATTGTTTATCCGTTTGAAAATTAAATGCCTTGTCTTTGTAGTGTATTCAGTTGAATATGGGTTGAAAAAGATTTGCAAATCATTGTATTCTGTTTTATTTATATTTTACACAACGTCCCAACTTAACTGGAATTGGGGTTGTAATACATCTTAGCAAAGTTTGTTTAATGGGCACAGAAATACATTGGAATCATTGAAATATCATCAATTGGGCTATCTTTGCAATCCAACCAAATCTGTTGTTGTTAAGGTAATGGAAATAAGAAAATTGCCACATATACAGAGTAAGGCACAAAAGTTATTGTGAGCTATTCAAATACTATAAATATTTAATATGAATATTATTCATATTAAAACAATACATTGTTTTGTAACAGGAATGGCTCATTATATATTATATGACTACAGTGGCTATGATTACAACTCTATTAAAGAAGTAAGAAGTTTTAGGAGGTTATCTATTTGCAAAGAGGACAGAAGAATAAAGCTCTGACTAATGTGTGTTTTTGTCACTAACCTCATCGCCCCGTATGCTCTTGTTTAAGGCATCGATGAATACAGAGGTGAGGTTTGATGAGGGATTATTGCTGGAATCTTTTAAGAAAAAACATACAATGAACTGTAACCTTCAACATAAAAAACATTCGCATATTACATCTTATTGTTGTATAACCAGCATTTTACAAATACTTTCACACAATAATGGATATCATTGTGTTTTTTAAAGCACAATATATAAGCACAACCTTAATAGCGAAGAAACTTTTTTACCATTTCACCAACTAACAACAAGTTCATTAAGTTCTGACCTCAAAACTAACACCCATGGATCATCTGTAAAGTTAAAAATACTTTTGCACACTAAATTTGGAATGGGATAAAGGAGGAAAATATTTTGATTAAATATTGTGGACAAAACAAATACATATACATATTAAAAAGAAATTAATTACAATATACCTCATTGTTATTTATTCGATGACCAAAATATAAGTAATGTACAGGTAAATACAGCTTAAAAGTGTAATAACATAACATCATAACATAACATCATATTGCATTCGTAAAGTCTAATTCGTAGTCAGAGCTCAAATGAAATACTTTCAATAATTAATGAATTACATTTAAGAGTATACAGTTTAAACAAAAATTATAAATCCATGGACAGATATGCTTAATGATTTCATATTGTTCTAAACACATATTATGCTTAGATAGTTTTATTAAAAACTAATGTCAAGGAAACTTCTTACTATTCTTACTATACTAGCTTTCATTATTAGTTATCTATTAGTGTTGAACCAGGAAACTACTTATGTTGGAAGGAAGAATAAAAAATACCAGTACACACCAAGCATGTTATCACAAATCTGCAGGATATCTGATTGGTTGGATGTCTCTCTTTTCAAGATGGCATGGACTAGTCCACCCCTCTGCAGTTCAGATAGCGGGGGTAAACCGTGAGGAAATAATGGCGAACTGTGCGAAAAGAATGTATAAATATGAGTATGAGTTAAGACTGGAAAGTGAATGTAAATGCCTAAGTAGTGATCTGATTGTCTATACATAGCTATAACATCGTGTTATAGCAATCTAAAATAAAAAGACTACTAAGAGAACCATGTCCACATAATCTTGAATGTATTTGGATTTTACTGGTCCATCACAGGGCCCTGGCGCACACACTCCCTCACACTGGGACATTTTAGAGATGCCAGATGACATGAAAACAACACTAACCAGTGAGCCACCTAAGATACACTGCTCACAAAAAATAGGCGATATTTAATTGGGGGATATTTAAATGTGAGAAGTATAGTTAATACAAAAAAAGTATTAAAAAAAAACAAACAAACAAAAAACCAAACCAAAGTAAAATAAGTAAGACCCATTTGACTGTGAACTCTAAGCAGGTCTCTGAAAGGAACCAAATGCCAGCAGGCATGTTTTCGTTTGTAGTAGGTTATAAAAGATCTTATGATACAGTAACATGGGCAACCCTGTTATGCCCATGTTTTTGGATATGATATTGTACATGTAGTGAGTGGCATTATGCTGGCAAGTTCAACAAAACTAGGTTTTGTTTATGACAAATAAATGCTTTTCTTTTAATCTTTTTCAGGCATCAGTGTACAGGAATGCATGCTAAAGTTTGCGCAACCAGTCAGTTACATAATAGGAAAGCTGAAACGAAACATGATTAATAAAGCAGAAACATAAAGAATCAACCCTTAGAGAACAGAGATAAGCTTTAGGTGTGGTATATCAGTCTGTTCTGGTACGGTACATGGCTGTGCACTCTGGGAAATGTCACAGACAGTATTCATGTACCTGAACCAGTACTGATGTACTACTGGAAACAATTAACATGTGACTGGACTAACTCACATCTCAAGGTTACTAGAGGGCAAAAGAGCAGCTAAAATGCATTTGGCACTAAGCCATAAGGGTGTGACCTCCATTCTTTTATGAAAAGCTCTTTTGTATAATTAGTCAAGGGATTTCACAAATGGCTGACACTCCCATGAAAACTTGTGTCAAAATAGTCAGTAACCCCAGTGCATAATAATTGGTAAATGGCTTGAAATCTACCAGAAATATTTAATTCATATTTAAGACAGTTTTCAGACTGCCAACTGTGAGCCATGGAGAAACAATAAGTTGCAATGAATGTGTATGTACAAATGACTCGTGTTAAACTTATCAACAGGAAAAGCATCCACTTGTATAATTGTGGGAAAACAAAGAACCTTCTAGAAGTGGTAAATAACATAGCAGAAGTACTTTATTACTGTACTTAAGGATGGCTTTAGATTTTGGTTTCTAAATTAATTATTTTTCTTATACTTTTTACTTTTACTTGCTATGTTTCAAATGAAAAATCAGTACTTTTTACTCAATATATTTTCAAAACAGACTCTAGCTTTTATAAAAAATATTTATTTTTTTATGTATTTAGGCCGGTCTAGTCAGGCAAATCTCAATAGTTAGCACAATCAAAAGTGGGGCAATCACAGTGGTTCCCCCTGTGATACAGTGTGATTGTGTTAGTAGTGCACCTCTTGATCTTTGTAACCTGCAGCTCACACGTCACGAGCAGATACGCATATGCTAGATCTATGAAAGATCTCAGACTGAGATGACTCAAAATGTATAAAAGTTTATAGATAATATATATAAAAGTATATGTACTAAATAAACTGAAGACCAACTCAAAGTGCCATGTGTGGAGTGCACAAGTCTCTGAATGTATAAATCTTGTAAAATCTTTTTAATAGTTGGGCTAATGCATTACATTTCCAAATATAACTGTATACACTTTACACTATATTTAGTATTCAATCACAAGTTTTCCCATGCCACTGGGACAGTGAATTCTATTTTTGGGGTATATAAAATAGGTACATAAAAAAATACATAATATTTCTAAAAGTATTTTCAATGTAGAGGTGTGGAGTGTTTAACTAAACCACTCTAAAAAAAAAAAGCATGTCTAGTTAACGATTTATATTTTGTAAATTTTTGTTTCTCTTGTCTAATATGTGGATGTTGTGGTAAAAGATAAAGATTGTAATGTTGTTTGGACAATTTGTAAAGATCATTCATGTAGCTGTAGTACAAACCATTGAGTAACATTAATGTCATATATATATATATATATATATATATATATATATATATATATATATATATATAGAGAGAGAGAGAGAGAGAGAGAG
>JAVSBV010135386.1:0-16932 GCA_033117975.1 Parotocinclus spilosoma | reverse complement strand
CCTGAAGGACTCTCAGACCATGAGAAACAAAATTCTCTGGTCTGATGAGACAAAGATTGAACTCTTTGGTGAGAATGGCAGGCGTCATGTTTGGAGGAAACCAGGCACTGCTCATCACGAGGCCAATACCATCCCTACAGTCAAGGATGGTGGTGGCAGCATCATGCTATGGAGATGCTAAACCTTAATATCTTGTTAGCATCTCTGTATTAGCCCAGGCTCACTGTTAGGCTTAGCATTGCTGTTTATATCAGCCCTGTCTCCTTGTTGTTGTCTGTCTTTGTATAAGTGTAGACCCTCTGTTAGTATTGTTTATATATAATATTAATATAGTGTTTTCTGTTGGTATTAGCTCAGTGTATTCGTTAGTCTTATTAGCATCTGTTTGTATTAGTCCGGCATCCTTGTTAGCATTTCTATTTGTATTAGCTCCGTCTCTATGTTTGGTTTGTTTGCATCCCTGTTTGCATTAGCCCAGTCTCTGAATTAGTCTGTGTTAGTACATCTGTTTATATTAGCCCAGTCCCTTTGCTAGCCTTGTTCTATATTTGAATCTATATTTGTATTAGCTCTGGCCCTATTAGTCTGTCTTGTTACCTGTTCACATTAGCTCATTCACTGTGTTAGCTTCTTTTTTATATTAGCTCAGTCTCTCTGTTACTGTAAGGTTGTTTTATCATTTGCTGTCTGTATTCGCTCTGCCTTTATTAGACTGGTTAGCATCTCTGTTTGTGTGAGCTCTGTGTCTCTGTTAAACTTGTTAGGATCTCAGTTTTGTATTAGCGCAGTCGCTGTGCTAGCCTAGCCACCATGTCAGTTTATCTGTAATAAAACACTTGTGTCAGTCTCTATCTAGGACCCCCACATGATCAGCACAGTACAGGTATTATTTGGGTGGTGGAACCTTCTCATCACTGCAGTAACACTGATGTGGTGGTGGGGTGTTAGTGTATGTTGCACTGGTATGAGTGGGTCAGACAGTAGTGCTGCAGGAGTTTTCAAACAACTCAGCCTCACTGCTGGATTAAAAATGGTCTTTCTGCCTTGTGACTAGCATTAGGAATCGAAAAGTATGCCATCAAAAAGTAGCGCATGCACCAGAGAGACATGACGACTGTAGATATAATGAGACTTCACGAATAGCCTCCTTTCAGAGCACCAGAGATCAGCTGCACCAGTGCCAGCAGGGACATACCCCTTAATTAGACTGGGCATGTGTGCCACATTTAAATCTCTTGTTGTAATACACACTGCGAGGTGATCCTGGAGCGTGGGTGAGACAGAGTGATTGAGCGAGAGGCCCAGTCACATACACACCTTCTAACATCCTGCGCTTGGCTCTGCATGCCGATGATTCAGCGATACGGTGCGTCTTGCATACTGATCACCCACCCGTCGGTTCAGTGCACTGCATACTAATGATTCGAAATAACGGTCTAATTCAGTACCTGCTGATGTCACTCAGCACCGTCTGCCTGGCATCCAGGTGATAGTTCTAAAAGCATCGTCTCTTCCTCTGTCCCCTTTTTCATTCATTTTACCCTTGTCAGTTCATGTACACCTACACTGTGCTCATTAGTCCATTTGTGAGCATCACCAGCAGTGGCACTTAAAAATTGTGTTTTGTTTGTATGTCTGATTCAGCATATAAACGTGAACCTGTAGTGTACTTATTATTATGGCACTTAGTGCTCTGCAAGGCCACAGGGATCAGAGGGGGGACCAAAAGGTTTCATCTCATACTGTCATTTATACAGATTCATGACCTTACAATTAATCCTAAAATACATGCAGTCATATTAGAATATTATGACCAACCCTTGTTTCTACACTCCTCTAAAATAGAAGCACTAATTCTACAATTACAATTACTCCAACTGTTTCTTTACATACTTTGTTTGTCCCCTTTTCTCAGCACTGCAGTGACATCGATATGGTGGTGGTGTGTTAGTGTGTGAACTAAAAATAACCAAACTGTATTGGTTATCATTGGCCTTCTATTCTTATTATGTACATTTTTAATGATCCCCCACGCCATTTTGATATACGTACTAATATATATATTGCTAGGGTTAAGCTACACTGCTGAAAAAAACTTGCCTACGAAGTGGGTTAAAGCTCAGATTGGACTTGTAGGTCAGGTCAGGTGTTGTGGTTAAAATCTGACCACAATTGTGTAGAAGCAGTACAGGTGGGTGTCGGTAGTGGAGGATCACATTGCAGTGGCAACAATAACGATGGCAACTTTAACTGCTGCTTAAAAAACGTACTTCTTTCCTTAAGCCTCAGACAAATGACAAAGCTCTGTGTTTATCAGCATGCCTAAACTCCCCTATGGCCACGAGCATCGGTTAGTGACCAAAAGAATATGGCCGTAGGGGTACAAGGGACAGAAATTAGCTTCCTACAGCTGCAGTATTTGATTGTTCATCATAACAAAGGATGATATCTTAAGAAATAAGTGGATATGCTGCATAAGAATATTTGAATAGAATAGACTATATAGATAAAGGTTTGTGGACAACCAAAAAATGACATCCAATACAAGGGTATTAGTATGGAGATTGCCCCCGACCGTTTCTGCTACAATAGCCATTGTTCTTATTAAAGGGATTTCAAATAGATTTTGGAACATGACTGTGTGGCCTATTTCAAATGTTGGACAATAAGCTCTGGCTCACTTTTGGCATTCTAATGCATTATCAATGTGTCTGATAGAGCTGAAGTGTTTGTGTTGTCAATCAATTTGCAGGGGATATTTGATATTGTTAGATTATATTGTTATGGGTAATAGTAATGGTGACTACAACTGCTATGTTTACTCTCCATACTTGGGTTCAGAATAGATCAATTTAGGGGATCCTGTTGAGGTTGTTTTTCGTCCAGCTAACTTGGTAGAGCTGTTCCAACCAAGTCCTATGGACACATGCTGCTGGGCAGACCTAAGACCTGCTGGAGGAATTTTATCTTGAGTTGGCCTAGGAATATCTGGATCCCAAAGTAAGAGCTGGACTATGCACCCAGAGATAGTCTAGTCTGGGCCAGAGATACCTTGTTGTCACCCCTTACCAGGAAAAGCGCATGGAAACTAAACGATTCCCTATTTCTGGTTCATGCTCAAATACTTTTTCGAGTTAGGGAGAAGTCATTAAACAGCTTTGTATTCTCAATACATGTACAGCTGCAGTTTAAAAGGCCAAATATCTTTTTTTTTCTCAAAATAGCTCCATTTGTTTTTTAATGCCTGAGTAAAAAGATATGATGAATACAGATAATTATGCAGAGTCTAAAGACCTGAATCAGTTTTGAAGAGAGGAAGCGATGTCACTAAATTAAATAGCACAGTTAAGTATAAGCAGCTGCTGAACAATGCGGCGGTTTCAAGCACACATGTGCATTCTGCATCCCCGCATCAGCAGCTATTCCATGGCTCCAGAAATGCTAACAATGCCCCTAGGATGTTTATGAATTCAACAATATGGCAACCATGCGATAGCAAGGTAGACAGTACCAGAGAGAGATGGAAAGCTAATAAAATACACCAGTCTCAAGAGGAAGACAGAGAGAAGATCAATCGATCAAGATGGAAGGTGAGGAAATTGAAAGTAAAGACAAAGAAGTAGCATGACATTTACAACAGCATAAAGGAAGCAGCTGGATCTTCCAAACCACTACCTGTCAACTGAATGGGCACTGGTGTTTAAAACAGGCAAATCCTAATTACAGGAAATTCTCTTTAGTCAATAAGTTTGGGGTAGTCAGCAGGTAGCATTGGTGCTACTTAGCTCTTAATACATTTACATTTCCAGCATTTAGCAGACGTCCTTATCCAGAGCAACTTACAACTCATACAGTCTTACAATTTAAGCAATGGTGGGTTAAGGGTCTTGCTTAAGGACCCAACTGTGGCAGCTTGGCAGAGGTGGGATTTGAACCCAGGACCATCAGGTTCATTCAGGTAGAGTACCTTAACCGCTAGGCTACCGCAATCCTACATAACGAATACAAGACTAATGAGACATTGTAGTTGTCATTTAAGTATCCACACTGCTAACAAAAGTTAGGCCATATTTAATTATGGAATATCTAATTTTAGGGTTTCCCCAATTTTTGTGAGCAGTATGTTAAGTTAGGTTCCTGTCCAGACTCCAGTCCAGTACATGCATTATACATTTGATACCAGCTGAAATATCTGCCTTCTCCTGACTTTCACTCTCTTCAAACTGGCTTTATTTGGCTGAACCTGAGTAAGATGTGAAAAATATGTTAGATGCCCAATGACACATGACTATATTTTTGCTCCTTATAGCTAGATACTTACCACAGAGATTAATGGGCTCCGTTAACTTCTATCCATCTATTAAATAAAATAAACAAATCTGCAATATTTATTGAACATGGACTTTCCTAAAAAGTTTTATTGGGGTTTAACTTACTGTGGATGCAAATGTCTGACACCAATATTTACATAATCATTCCTAAAGTTTCATCTCCTAAGTTAAAAGTTTTCTATTCTATTTTACACACAGTTTAAGAAGCAGACACTGATGGCACTGTTTCAAATAACTTCCTCTGCTCTAGGTAGTGCACTATATTGGACGTCAAATGGCAGCAACTCTACCCAGTTATTCAATTATATTTACAAATTTGTATTTAGAAATAGTTTAGATAATTTTCATATTCAACAGCTATTCATTAAAATATGGTTTATTTTTTTAGTAGTGCTCTATGTAGGGAATAGACATGATCTGAGACAGAAACGATAGTTCTCAACTGTCAGACTGACCCAACTGACTAATTATGACCGTACTTTTTCTGTACTTTAGCCGTTCTTTTTCCGTATGCTTTCCATACTTTCACCCCTGCTCCCACTTCCCAGAAGCATACAAGTGGTTCAACTGGCTATAGTAAATTACTTTTAGTTGTCAATAAGGATGTACCATGAATAGAAGCCACATAAATAAAAAAGCAAGTGCCTGTAGTATGAATATAAATCGTTTTTAAACCCACAAGCGTCTACATGTGTCAGCATTACTTACGGGCAGCCAGCCCTGGCAAAATGCTATTGGACCACAGACAAGCATGTGTGTTGTGTTATTTGTTAAGCCTGTGGTATGTTCTTTACAATTAAATTACAGCAACGAATTCATTTCATTCTAGTGCTAATTCTAGTCGCTGATTATAAAAGAAGATGAATATACAGAGCAGTGCAGAGAAAGCCACCCGTGAACTCGAGTACACATGCATGTGCATGTGCATACATAAGCAAATCACTAATGGACCGGCTTAATTTGAAGGATTAGTCGAGCTCAGCAGACAGCTCAGCATTGTGGTTGGGTACAAGAGTGAATTATAGTCTACTGTGCTGTGTAGAGCATTGCACACACTCCTGGACAGTAATGGTTGTATTCGGAGTAAAGTTACATGTGCCTTGTGAGGAGTCAATACCAAAACGGCACAGATCAGGAGTCAGACTGCAAAGTGGTCTTGAACTCTGCTCGGCTAGTTAGGTGTGGCTTGCCTTTGCAGTACTGATGTGTGCTGATTTTATTGTGTGGTTTTCATTATTCATAGTAACCCGATCATGTTTCATGCTGCTGATGCCAATATTGATCATCCATGAGTGCCGATCACTGCTGATCACTGATACTGATCACATTGAGTGGCTGTAAATTTTTTATTTAATTTTGATGAGTGTTAATGGCTATGTGATCTGGAAAAAGAACAAATTAAATTATCTTAGACAAAAACATGTTTTACTGACTTTTTCCAAGAGAAAAAAATACAATATACAACGTTCCCTCGTTTATGGGGGGAGGGGCTATATTTATTTAAGTATTTTTACACTATTTTAGTCGTAGAACTTGCAGAACGTTTGGGTAATATCGTAGGGCTTGATTGAATTCAGTCTAGAATGAAACTTTAACAAAAAAAAAACACAACAACACAGATAAAAAAAACAGATAAAAACATGTCAGCAAGTAGTGACTCAGGCGGACGATACTCTAGTGTTACTTCTCGTTATTGGTGAGTATTCATCCGCTGAGTAAATACACGATTATAGTGTTTTTAACTGTTGAATAATCAAGTAACACTCTGAAGTAATGGAACGTTCTACGTGGAACGTTCTTTACTTAACACATCATACATCACTCTCGTATCACACATGCTCCGTCCGTACCGAGCTTACAGCACCAAAATATCCTACACATTGTAGAGATACAACAACTATTTACTGAAAATCATCACATTTTATCATTTATAACATTCCGTTATTGTTAGAATTAATATTTTTTAAATATTTAGTAAATAAATTTTGTGATTTTTGTATGTTAAAGGTCCGCAAAAACGTGGGAAACAGCGAAAATCCGCAATATATTTTTTCCTTTAATATTTTTTGAAAACTCGCAATGCATTGAGGCCGTGAAAGGTGAACCGCAAAGTGGCGAGGGAACACTGTACATACAGGCCCAACTATTCTTCCACCACTAAAAACGGCTGGCCATCTAAACTGATGAGTATAATTTATTTTTGGGTTATTTGCTTAGCCTTTTAATTGTCACTCTCATACGAGCCAGTGTTGGCGAGTGTGGGCTGCATTAATTGCCGTCTGACTGTTGCTGCTCCGGGTGACTTATTTTAATTTTCTACAGTGAGCCTTGAAAACTCACCATAATCCACCAAGAGTTTGTTCTTTAAATGATGTATTAAATTAGCATACGCATCACATGCTTTGTCACAGAAATCGGCTCATGATGATTATTGGCCAATCAATCGGAGCACCACTACTTTGAACAGCAGTAAGTAATTCTATAAATATAATGATCTGACCAGCAATATTAAATCTCGAGAATACATGTCATTTTTAATTCCAACTATTCTGGGTTGCAGGAGAGAAGGGGTCCAGAGCTGATACCGGAAGTTACTGGCAGGTCTAGAACAGCACGTGGCAGGGATCAGTGTTGCATCAGGTTGGGATGATCCACCCCATCCAGATATCCCTCCCTCATGCATGGCCAATCATGCATGGGCAGTCGTGTGGAACCTATGCAGAACAGTGAATTGAATCTGTACCATATGAACACCATTATTAAATTCTGTACAGTATATGAATATTTTGCATTAAATTAGATCAATATTTATTTATAGTTTTACTTCCTTTCTTTTCACTTGTTTTATATGATCTTTCTTACAATGACACAAGTCTCCTTACAAAAGATTGGAAAAACATCAGAACTATTCTACCTAAATAAATGAAACTGTAACAGTATGAAATGTACATGTGAAGTAGTTTTTTTTGTTGAAGCTTTCTATTGCTATAGCAATAAACCTCTCCTGTATGCATCTTTCATTCTGCTCTGCAATGTAGTGCTGCTTAAAAGCATATCTCACTGATCCTTCTAATTAAACGAACATGTTTGCTTGTGATCCGCTATAATTAATAGGCTACACAGAGTGTGTAGTGACCCATGAACACTTAGTCCCACTGTCTGTAATTTAACATTTATCATGCAAAGACAGCTTGAAAAGGATTGTGAGTTAATTTGACACATTGTCCATTTTATCCATTTAACTCATACACTGAACACAAATGCACTACAGATTGTAATTGTAGAACTATGAAGTCCATCTGTATTGTATGTGGTAGTGATGTTCAATACCACCCATTTCCCTTCCGATCCAATACTGAGTAAAATTCAGACTGATAACAGGGGTACCAATCCAATAGCAAAACTTTGTGCAAATACACCTAATGTGTCTAAAATAAAACACACAAAAAAGAAAAAAGTTCAATAATATAACCGTTCAAATAAAATATTGTTTATATTCTTTCACTTAATCCACATGGGATAGCGGGCCAGCCTGTGCCTACCTGGCAACTCTGGGCACAAGGGTAGGAACAACCTTAGATGCCAACCCATCATAGGGAACACACACACAGTCATGCACTAAGGGCCACTTTAGAGACACCAATTAACCTAGCATGCATGACTTTTGGACTGTGGGAGGAAACCAGAGTACTCGGAGTAAACCCACTCAGACACAGAAAGGACCCAAGCCACTCCATCCTGGGCTTGAACCCAGGACCTTTTTGCTGTGAGCCAGCAGTGCTACCCAATTAGCCACCAAGCTGTCCCATATTGTTTATAATGATCAAAAGCTAATATAAAAAAAAACTGAGTGACTGACTGAGCATCACGCCTTTGCACTTATGCATTACGCACTTAGCAGTTCCCACCAACCACATATCATTTAGACAAGATCTCAATAGTTTTGTTACTTTCCACTGTGTTCCTGTTAATGACATACATGACCTCAAAGTGTGTCCTAAAGGATCAAAAGTATCGATACTTTAATTTTAGAATTTTAGAGCATGAAGAACTGGTATATAAGGTATCAATATTTCAGCATCAATGCGCACATCACTAGTACGTGGAACCCATAAATTGGACAAAAGTGGAGAAACATTGTTAATAAAGTCCAATTAGGTGGTTCCATTCATGCAGAACTCAACATCAGGAAACATGCGAACAACTAGCTCTGACTGTTAAGTAAACCATTCTCTAACTCTTGGCAGTTAAAAGCGTCATTGTAGATATACTTATTTCTTGGGAGGTCCTTACATAAAATCAATTTCTCAGACCTGAAGCAACCCACTTACAAATCTGCATGTGGTAATGTTATTGACGTACCAATGGTGCACAATTTACAGGATACCTTTGAACGAGAACTGGGAAAGACACTGCACGTTTCTGATGGTACAAACATTCAGTTCTTCATTTTTGTATGCTTATCCACCCAGTGACTTCTCAGATGTTTAATTGCAGCCTTATGTTTATAAGAGCAGAGGACCAGGAAGGTAAAAGAAAACTCAAGTAAAAAACAAAACAATAGTTTGAAAGCAGCTGGATAAATCACTAATAAATCACTAATATTGATTCTAGTAGGTAGGTAGAAAGTGCAAACCACCTACTTGTTTTTGGACCTAAAACCCTGCAGACTTCTGGTTTCTTAAAGAGCATAAGCACCATAAACAACACAGCTGGCACATTTTTTTCTGTGAATGTGTCTGTAGGTCTAACACAAAATGGGCTTCTGGTTGTATTAGGAGGAAATAAAACCCCAGGAGCACTGAAACTAAACCAGAACACTAAACAAAAGAGCAAACAGTGCAGAATCATGTACTGTACAGAACAATATTGTACACTAAGATAATGCTGTACTTTGCTTTATGTTTGGCAGCCCTGACTAGGTTCAGACTCAGTTAATGAGTAAGAAGAGAAGAGAAACGCTAGCATATCATTTTCTCTTAAAGCCAGATATGGCAGGTGAAACTCTTAACACTTAAGCCAGATATTGTGAAAAGAGTTCAGAGGATTAAGGCTTTATTGTGGCTTAGTTTCTGAACGTATTACTGAAAACTAAGCAGGATAAACACAATTTCCATACCCCATAAAATATACTTGATTCCGAGGCTGCACACTTCCTAATGCTTTAATCTTTAGCTCTGCATTAGCTCTATAGTAGTACAGTAGAGCGATGACTCATTATACTTAATATATAATTTAACAAGCTGTACAGAGAGTCAGGGGCAGTCACAGAGTTTAGATTTAACCCTAAAGATACTGCCTAATTCATTAGCAGCTCAAGCAGTGTGAGGAGAATCTCTCTATGCTAATCAAGTAGCTTAGCAAGCATGGTTAGCATTATCTCATGTTTGTTTCAGCGCAGTTTCCCCACTGTTGTATTATCCCTTGTAATTATTTGTTCTTTGCCACATCAGCTGTAACACATAGGGGCTTTAGTTCCTGGACACATCATCTGAGAGACAAATGGCATATGAGTCACACTGCTAAAATAGTTAGCTAATGCCAGTTGCTATATGTGCCATTCTAAAACAAATGATCTCATGATAAATTGTTGTCTAGACAATGCTGCCATTTTTCAATGCAAGTTCAGGACAGAAAAATGACTGCTGTTTAAAAATAGAATGATCATATCTTGGAACGTGGAAATGTCTCTAATTCTCGTCTCCAATATGAGATCTGCCCTAATGAAAAAAACCAGACCAGCAAGATGCTGGACTTGGTGGTGACCAACGTTTGTTGTGTTTTGAACATGTTTTGGATGCTGGTGATTACTACATGCTGATCTTGGCTGGTTCTTGGATGGTTGTGACCAGCGCATACTGGTCTTTATCGGGGGTGCTGGTGACCACTGTATGCTGGTCTTTGCTTGTTTTTGGATGTTGATGACCAGTGCATGCTGTTCTTTTCTGAGTATGCTGGTAACTAGCATATGCTAGTTGAACAACAAAACCAGCTTGTTCATACTGGGCAACCATCTTAGCCAGCAAGGTTATGTTGGTCAACCAGCAAACCAGCACCACTCCAGCTTAAACCAGTATGGATCTGATGCTGGTCAATGCTTGTTCAGCAGGGTTTGTAATTGTTAATTCAGAATTACTCCTGTAAAATAGGTTTTGTTTGGGGAAAATATTATCATGGTGGCCTTAAACATAAACTACACTCAATCATCTGCAGAAAGTTCTTGTCCCTGATCCAGGTTGTTGTGGGTACACGGTCTGTGTTAAGAATACTGCAATGCCGGTTTTGACAGGAAATTTTGATTGACTTTTAGTAACCTTACGTTTTATAGCCTTTTGACTAAGACATATTCTGAAGTCATCTGAATTGTTTTAGCTCGAGTAAACTAAGATTATAGACAACATGATCTACAATAAATTCATTTGTCTAAAATACATGTATGAAATGTAAAGGTTGCAAGTTCCCTTGATTTATACAAGAAATAATACATATAATAATCGGTAATGATATATAGTATACGAGTTTGAATGTGCAATACACACAAAAAGAGATTTAACTTATTTGAAACTTAGATGTCTCTATTAACATTAACATTAATGTTACAGGACAGCAGTGATGTCTCTTACACCGCTCACAAAAATTAGGGGACTTTTCATTAGTTTTCACCATTGGCTCAAGAAATAATGCAATAATGCTTATCTTCGCATGGATTTCAGGAGGTGTTGTATTGTATCTTATTTAATGCTGTACTATTTTATGTTTTTTTTTCTTTCCTGGAGATATTCAGCCCACACGGTTTACAAAGAGAATAAATGTGCCAATATATCGACTCTTCTCTTTCTCTCAGGTGTTAACATTGTTGATTGTGACATCTTACAGCATTACTCAGTGGATCACTTCCTAACTTGTTCTAATCAAATCTGATTGGATTTTGTCTCTGCCAAACATTGTCTCATTTTTATTCTTTGACAATCGCATTGCAGTCAATTCCATGGCAGCTCATTCACAAAATTCATTCATACCTAGGGAGCCCACCTACTGGCAAGTTTTTGGGGGCTTTAGGAAGTTGGAACACCCAGATAGTGTCTCAGTACACACCTGGACCCCGGGGCTCTAGTGAGCCAACATTACCTTAGACGTAGGTTTGTCAGCAAATTCCGTTTATCGTTTTAATTCTAGATTGAGTGCTTTATACACTATACCCGCAATACCTCTCCTCCTCCAGCAGGGACCCTCATGAATAGTATAGGAGAGCTCGGTAAACTCCAGGTCTACCGCGGAGCGGCGGGGAAGGTGAGAGAACCTTTGCGCCTCTGTGATGTGATTCTCCACCTTCTTCAGGTGAGTCAGCATGGCTGCATCTGGGGTGCCTCCACCCGTTCGCTTGGTCTCTTCCATGGGGATGGAAACCGTCCCTTGCTCCAGCGACCTCTCAGCCATACCAAGAGCCTAAAAAAGATTGGGGTCATTAAGTTTTGAACCAAATCATTCAGTTCTAAATGTATACATACTGTGTCTTCACCCAGACCACACCCACTGGTTATTGAAATACCTGAAATCTGTGGCTGCAATAGTCTAGTCACAGATTATCAATTCTTGGTTTCTTCAGTTCTCTATTTAAATTGGTCATTTCCAGTTCTTTTTTAATAGATCCAACATATTTCGGTTTTAAGCAACCTTCATCAAGATCTAAATACAAATCACAGAAAGTCCAAATAAGACAATATAATACATCCGACCACCTCCTTGTAAGTTTACACTTCATTAAAACTTTCCCTGAATAAACAAGTCTCAACCAGAAAAGTCTCTTTGAGAAGCATTTGCATAAACACACACTCACACATCAAACACACTTTACAGATGAATAATGAGTTATTCATGGATCCACAGTTCATGTACTTGTCCATGAACCCACCGTTATACAGCTGTGAAATCATTAGTGATCAAAGAGAAGGCGAGAGGAACAGTGTGACAAGATGAGAATGGTCTAGTGAGACCGAGAATTTGGCCGAACCAGGAACCTGCTACAGTTTAAGTGAATGTATTGACAAAATTCAATTACTGCCACAATTCTTCCTTATAAAAAGCTCTCAAAGCTGGGAGAAAATTGCTTGATTGAAGCTTTGAATCTCTTTTCTTATTGCTCTTGGATTTGCAGCCGTTCCATTAATGGCTCTTTCTACATACACAAAAACATTATAATGGTATTCAGACTGCCTAGATTTTGGGAACAGAAGTGGTGTGTGTGCATGAGGTGAGAATGAAAATGAAGTATGAGAGACACAATCCTTTCATTAAGAAGGCATGGAGCATTGTTAATGTCCCAACAGTACCAGAAGTCTAAATCGTGACATGTTTAGGCGACCAGTTAACGTGGCACACTTTCTTCGTTCATGTTATGTCCATGGATGTGATCGAAAAATGATCAAGGATATCAAGAACACCAAGGAACAACTAATTAACAATTATCCAACTACTGAGTCTCTGAGGCAAATTCAAATTCATTTCTATAGCTTTTAATTGACATTTGATCTGAGTGCAGAACTAACTCTTCTAGTACAAACATCACTCAACAACTGTAGAAAGATTCAACTAAGTTCTGTGCCAAATTTAAACTCCCCAGATCAGCAGAATCCAAAACATCACCAGCCTCTTATTAAATGCAGAGCTGATATTTACAGCCACTTTTCTAACATGAGCCCACAAAACATATTTTTCTACTGGTTACAGAATTGGTACATAATTTTTTTAACGACAAACGATTATAATCTTTAACACCTTGACACAATGTTAATCATGACCACTGCTAGTGTTGTCTGTTTGCTGGGTCTCAGGTCACCATTAGATATACCATTGTTTTAGCAAAATGTATAATGACCATATATCATTATTTCAGACTCTATTAGAATGCAACCAGTGGGGTTGAAGTATGAAGTATTAAAAACAAAATTCCAAGAAAACCAGCCGCTATAGGCCATAGTGGCAAGGATTTAGTGTGACCTTCCCTTAGACTTGAGCAATAGCAGCTTCAGGAGGCCAAGCTGACACTTTTACAGTCCAAAGATACTTGATCAGCAATGGTCTTTTTGGAAGGGTACAGTTTGGGAACAGGGTAAAAAGCTTAGATTCGAATGAAGATCAGTGGAAAAAGTTCAGATCAGTTAAGTTCAGTGGAAAAAAAATATATAATCTAATGGTGGGCTATGGCTATGGCTTTTTCTCAGTACTGCATATAAAGTGTGTATGGTGGTCAGTGTGACTGAGCACAGAATGACGACTTGAGATAGAGTAAACAAGTATAAGGTTTTGTTCTCCGATCCCTTTAGAATTCTCTGTATCTCTGTAAATCCCACAAAAAACTTGGTAATTGGTTTAATTTAATTTCTTCACGGTTACTATTATCATAACAATTGGCCAAATAAATTAATTTTATTTCATTAAGTCCTTCTAAGCCTGTACATACTAAATAACCCATAGTTTTCCATACTGTATAGAGACAAAAATAAGGGCTGGACAACACTACTGTCACAAACCTGGTCTGTATCTGAACCACTGACCTAGTCACTGTGACCTGAGTAATTCAGAGACACTGAAGCCTTCTGTTGAGGCAGAATAACAGACAGGACAAGAACCAAACCCTGGCCTGGACAATCTGGGACACTGACAGAAACGTAACTTAAAAATAACCTCACCAGAGGTGGGATACGTTTGTCTGCATCAGGATACACTGAGCCATACTGGTTTTGAGTTGTGAGATAGACCTTTGCCATTTCTGCAGGATGCAAGTTATCTATTCACTAAAGTAAACCCTGTTCCACGAGATCACAGTTTGGACCCTTTCTCATCTGTCCATGTTCTGCCTCACCAAGAGGCTTTTTCACCATACAAACCAGTCTATATATACCAGGAATCGAGGGTTTCGAGCTGCTCTTTTTACACTGTGTAAATTAGTGGCCATGGCCTTACAAACACGAGACGCAGTGGAACTCATGATGTCCTTCTCCCCCTTTAGTTATGTAGAGTCGCTTTAGGAAAGTATTCAGTGGAACTGTGATACGAATCTGCTGATGCTGTTTCACCACTGAATGTGGCACATTGGCATTTTATTACGAATGCTTTTTATTGTAATATCGCCTAATTTTAAGATAAAAAAAAAGGTTGCTGATGTTGTCGCCTAAAGCTACAACTGTTAAAACCAAACAATGTTAATGCCACTGAGTCATCTGCCTTCCTCATGGCTGCCAACTGTAAATAAATCCCATGCACTACAGCACAGGGAAAATTATATAGAAATGCCAGATCCAGTGTATACTGGTGTATACTGTCATAGCGCCCAGTTTAACCTTGATGGTAGAAATCTGTGTACCTTTACAGATTTGACTTCCCCCGATTACACCAGTATAGCATGATTAACTGAGCTTGGAAAGTGTATGCCTATCTCAGAGAGACACTGTGACGAAAACGCTTTGTAATTAATTTATTTTGCAATAGTTTTGAAGGAGCTTTCTTAGTCAGCTCATTCTAAAAACTATTTTTATGTTCTTTTTTCATTATAAAAAGTACTGTATGGAGCCTCTAAGGCAGTGATTCTCAAAGCGGGGACATAAAGCTATTGCAGGGGCACAGCAAGGCAAATGAATAAGGCATTTTTAAGATTTCGAGATGAAAGATTTTGTATGAATTTCGTGTGAATGATCAAATAAATTCCAATGGGGTGCTGAAGCAAAGACAAAATGTATTTTCATCTACTACAGGGGGCACTCCAGACAAAGTTTGAGAACCACTCCTCTTAGGAGACACGAGGGCGTGGCCACAAATTAATAGAGTCTATTGAGAGCACAAATTACATTTTGTCATAATTGCCTCATGGAATCAATATATTAATTTCTGGCTGCAATGTTTTAACTGGTGGCCAAGCTTTTTTGCCTTCTGATTTTAAGGGAATCATAAGATCTCTTGTGTGTCCAACAAAAAGTGTATCCTGTGGTTTAGGAGTAACTCTTTTCTGTATTTCTTTATTAACATTGTGAAAGTGTCTTCCTGTGTTGCCCAAAGATGATAGTGTCCATGCCTACATGTGGGAATGACGGGAATATTGCTGATTCAGAAGAAATGCATCCTTTTACACAGTCATACGTAACTTTGGTCAGTTACCCTTACATTGGGAATCCACAACAAATGTTCACTGCAATAATATCAGAAGAGCTGACTGCATAGTCTCATGTTGAAAGGAAAAGAAGAGTAGCTAGTAGGCAGCAGAGATGAAAACACTATTGACTGCACCAAAGAGGCCAGAGCATCAAATGTGTTATAGTGTTGCGCATCAATAGCAATGCACTTAGGCGGGGCATTTCTGCACTAGCAAAGCCTGTTTGTGATGCTATGCTAACCCCTCCTCCATCCAGCAGCTCGTCATGCCATTAAATAAGTTATTGCCATCCTAACTTCACTACATCATGGAAACATGGAGCCTCATTGGCATCAGTAGTGAGGACATGTGCTAGAAAATAATTCAAAGACAGTCGAACTGTAGAGATGGGTAGACAAGCAAATTAAATGAAACGATTAAGTGAGGCCGATACACATTTCTGCTGGCATGAACTGGATTCGAATTAGAGGGAAGGTTTGCTGTGTATCAATATGCCTTGTAAGAAACTACCTGATCACCTCAATGGATCATGATGCAATCTTTCTTTCAGGATGACAACGCCTCCTCTCACAGGGCAGGAGAGACCACTGATAATGTTTAAGCAATAAATCACAAGAGGGAGTGTACTATGGTGAATATCATCACAGGTGTGGTTGGCGAGTGCCGTAGATAATCACAGCAATGATTTTTTTTGGGATAGCAAACAAACTTTGGTGTTCTATTGCTGTTAAACAACAGTTTTACAAAAAATTAAGGAAACAAAATATTTTTTTAAAAGCCATGTTTTATTTATTATACAGAATATTCTGCCATAAGGTAGGTCCATATAAGTACTGTAACTCTACCATGTTTGTTTGTATTACTCAACGTCACTATTAGCATTAGCGGCCATTTCACAAAAAAACAATCAAGGTCATATCGATACACAAGGTTACAGCAGGTCTCGTCATATATATATACACTCTAGAGAATGCCAATTTAGAGTAATCAATTAACCCAACATGCATGCCTTTTGACTGTGGAAGAGTACCTGGAGTAAACCCATACAGACAGGGGAGGATATGCAGACCCTACACAGAAAGGACCCAGGCTGCTCCACTTTGGGATTGAACCCAGGACCTTCTTGCTGTGACTTTTGTTTGGTGTTACCCACTGAACCAGTGAGCTGCCCAGATGGTACCATGTAACATTAGTTTGAAAAAGGAAGTGCAAATTAGCAAAGATGAAAGGAAAAAGGATTTAAACTAAAGATAAAATTCATGAAGAATTAAATGATGAAATAAGTTAGTCATTAGGGTAATTCTGGTTTTTGTATCAATCTCATATTTGTGTGCATAAGGCAATATGTCAGCGAAGTGATAACATTTTCGTGTGAAAAAGCTGAGCTGTTATTGAAAATATCAACATACTGTTGTATAAAATCTGAAATTATTATTTGCCGTAGCAGTTTCAAGA
>JAVSBV010135358.1:0-16935 GCA_033117975.1 Parotocinclus spilosoma | reverse complement strand
CATCCAGGGCTCCGGTTCCCTTTGTGTGGGGGCTCCCTGGAGAGCTGGCGGGTCCCGTTGGGTCCCCGCTAGGGCTCCGGTGGAGCCCAGCTCACAAAGGGATTTACAAACTCGTAACAGCAAGTCTGAAAACCAGCACTGAATACCCGTGACCTTCGATCGACATCATTCTGTAATGGGTATTAGCACATGGGCTCGGGAACACTATCAGAAACCATTGTCAGTGAAAACAGTTCATCTCTCCATGTACAAGTGCAACTTAAAACTCTACCATGCAAAGCATATATCATCAATAACCAGAAACACCACCGGCTTCTCTGGACCTGAGCTCATCTGAGCTGGACTGAGGCAAAGTGGAAAAATGTCCTGAAAAATGGTCTGACAAGTCCACATTTCAAATTGTTTTAACATGGGAATTTAATTAGAGGATATAAATCAATGAGATAATGATTATAATTATATCCTGGCTATTATATGTTAGATCTATTGGTAGGAACAGCCTACCATTGTGGTAAAATTGTTTTACCTTGTATAACTGTCAAAATGCTATGTAATCTATGTATCTGTAATGACATTGTATCTTTAAGACCAAAGTCATTTCATGGTCATTTCATTACAAGACAGATCGTGGTGTGTGAGTGTGTGTGTGTAAGAGGAAAGATGTGCATGTTGCAGAGTATGTGGGTGGGGGTAGCCTGGCATCAACCAGCATCAATAATCTTCAATTAACATTTGGAGTTATGGAAGGTAAAACAATTTTAACACAACAATAGGCTGCTCCCACCAATAGATCTAACATATAATAGCCAAGATATCATTATAATAATTATCTTGTTGATTTATGTCCTCTAATTATGTTTCCGCAAGAACCAACACAAAAACACATCCCCTCCAGAAACCACGCCCAATCAGAAATACACACACACACACACACACACACACACACACACACACACACACACACACACACACCCTCATCCATCAATCAATCAATCACCTGTTAAAGCCAACAAATGAGTTGAGAGCTATATGAAAGGTGCTGTGTAATATCTCTGGTGGCAATTACTGTTCATTTATTGTAGCATTTAGCTCACGGAAAAACTCTGTCAGACATGCAACTGCACATGGCAACAAACGTGAATAAATACACCAAGCTCACATTATAGACACAAGATTGTAACCAACAGGCAGAGTGGGCCATTACATTATATTAACATAATTTAACAAGAGATTTGAATATAAAATAATGAGTCAGGAATCATTTTATGTGAAATAATAGATTTAGGGCATCTAATCATTGCCTGGTTAACAATAACAAAATAAAGTACTTGGGTCACTATCTGATTTTCTGTAAAGGGGATTTTCAGATAGAAATACATTCAACTGTTTTGTATTTTAATTAATTATATATAATTATTATTTATTTAATTATTAGTTTTGTATTATATATTATTTAGGTTATTTTCAAAATCGAAAGACTTGTCAGAAAGTTCTAAATCTGCTCTTAATCTGTATGTGCACACCAGTGGGCGTCATGATGGAAGTGCAGGAAGTTGTGTTAGATTCAAATAACTGAACGTATGAAGGTGTAGTGTTGTGTCTGTTATAGCTTTTGTCTGCCATACTATTGTCTATCTGTGCTCATGTCCTCCCTTTTATGGTAAAAAAGAGCCAATTTGATATAGCTGCCACTTTTTGGTATATTGAGGAATTCTGACAAATGTTATGGAAATAAGTTCTGTTCTGTTCTCTGTTTTTTTTCCTGAAAGACTGGGCCATGTTGTATAGGGCAGTTTGTATCTGAATTAGAGTGAGAGTAAGAAATTTGAGAAAAAGGGAAAGGAGAATAGAAAGGAGACAGAGGAATGAGAATGCCACATTTCTCCATCAGTGATATGCTCTGATGCTTTCTTAAGGCTTGTACTAATTAAGTCACATTTATCTCTGGTAGGCCTCCATCAGTCCTTTGTAATTGTGTTAACTCTGTATGTAGCCTTAAATGGAATATAGCATGTGTTTGGGTGTGTGTGTGTCTGTGTGTGTCTTCATTACATGGAAGGTGTGACAACTTGTGTTGTATTGGTTGCGCAAATGCATTATCAGAGTGAAAGCTGGTATGTTTAACATGTTAAGAGTCAGAATGGGTATACAGTGATTGCTTTTATATTTTCATTTGTCACAATGAAGGGTCCATTTTACCCTGATATCTGTTTTCCATACCGGTGAAATTGCTCATCACTGACTGTCCTACACTTTGGTACAAAGAAGTCTAGATGAGAGTGCAAGAAATGAACTTTTAAGTACATGATACAGCCAAGTCCTTTATATGCCTGAAGAAGATTTTCCACCAATTCTTAATGGTTTAATAGTCTGCCCTAGTGTTTCCAAGGAAATTTGTTACCACTAACTGGAAAGTTGCCCATCCAGACTTTCCTTGCCATGCAGCAAATGGTAAAATGGTGAAAATCTGAGAACTAATGTAGGCCAACCACCTGTAAGTCACCTGCCACGCTCAGCACACCTTTATACGGAATTAAGCAAGCACACAGGAACCGTTTGTAGCGTCCAGTGCACCGGCTCAAAATGCATTCACGCAACCATACAAGGGAGTACAACCAAAAAAAGTTAATTGTAGATTTAAAAAATACATAAGACAAAGCAATAAAAAATGCAACAATATACTAAAAGAAATGCCAACATGTTTTTGTCATTTACATAATAAATTATCTAACACTGCAATTGTTATTACTTTTTTTATTTGATGGGTATACACAGGTACAACAGAGAACAAGTTTTTCCTCATATAATACAATGAATACTGCTCACAAAATTTAAATTAATTTTAAAATGAAATGTCCTATATTTAAATATCCCTTATATTGGGTGAGTGGGGTAGAAAGAAATCATTAAAAATATATAATTTAGGTCAACCATAAACAGGCTCTATAAAAGCTAATTTAAGGCCTGTAACAAAGGATCAGGTGAAACAGAAGTTGAGGATCGAAATATTTAATTTAATACCTTATTGATCCCCTAAATGTGATTCACTGGTTTGTAAAACTAGAATGAGTGCCATTAAATCTCTTTCATTGAGTTTTCTTCACAGCTCCTAGTGCCAAAATCCTGGATATAGAATTTGTCTGCCCATTCATATCTGACCGGTTTTAAAGTATCGGTTAGACCAGTGGTGTATGTTATTTATTCACTGCTATTACTAAGATGTTTAAGTATACTAGCTTGAGTTGACATATGTATGCATATACCTACTTATACTTCTTAGTTAATTAGAATATTTACATGCTGGCAAGTTCTGAAACATGGGACCTTCGATCAGTTTAAAAATAGTATGCAGTTAGGGGCTTTATTTTGGCCTAGGAAATTCTGTGGTTCTATCACCATGCACAAGATAAACTCTGTGCACTAAATATCTTAACCCACATATAGTAGTTTTGTGGTTCTCCTAATTGTAGTGCTCTATTATTTTCACCTTGCAGTTTTTTGTGTTTGGGAGAGATAGTATAGACATGGCTGTCATCTGTGTCCCTGTGTCTGTGCGAGTTTCCTCCAGGTACTGGTTCATCCTTGAAAGACATATATTAGGGTCAACTGGTCAACCTCCTCCATAACATCAGGGCAATTGACACTTCTGCTCTTTTGACTGGTCCTCTGATGTGTACAATCAGACCCCTGCAACTGATGCAGCGGCTTGTCTGGTTTTCAATCTACCCAAGTTTTCTCATGCCATGCCACTGCTGCATTCACTTACTGGCTCTCTGTAGCTGCCCGTATTAGTTTTAAAACCCTGATGCTGGCTTACAAAGCCAAAAAAAATCAATAACACTATCTTACTTAAAGGTTTTTATCAAACCACACTTTGTTCCTTGTACCCTCAGAGACATGAGCTTGGCTCGACTGGATCCTCCACGTAAGATAAAAAGAAGACTCTTCTCTGTCCTTGCACCTAGGTGGAGGTTTGAAATGGACTTCCAACTGAATGTCCAAATGGCTGAGTTTCAAGTGTTGACTTAAAACTCATCTCTTCACTCAGGATGTAAGTTAAGCTAAGTGAAAAAAAATTCAACAGCAAAATAAACCAGTGGCTCGTTTTTTTTTTTTATTTACCTACATCAGATCATAAGTTCTGGTTGGATTGTGGTCTTTGTGCTATTGCTTACTTGTACTAACAATGTTTTGCCTACTAGGAAGAATACAAAGCACTTTTGCATGCCACTCAAGATAAAGGTTTCTGCCAAATGCTGTAAATGTAAATGATAACACAAAATTGTCCCATTGTGTGTGCATGTCTGCTGTGGTGGACTTTTGGGATGTTCCAACGGTTAGGGTGCCAGAATAAATTAAAGACATTTCAGGCCTTATCTCGATTTAATTTATAATTCAGGCTGATGGCAACCATTCCAAACAGCAATTAAGTTACTGTTGTAAAAAGTGAACTGATGACCATTAATTTGTCTATGTACTTCCTGTGCACTGAAACACAAGCATAATAGAAACATTTCTTCTCCCATGTCAGTGAAATGCAAATTAAGGACAGTTGGCATCTTCATTGTCTCTTCCACTTACTTTATCTATGTAAAACAAAGAATCCAGACATCTCTGTTCCCCCAAACTTCTACTAGCTCCTTCTCAGTTGCTCACAAGAAAGCCACTTCACTTCTAGGCCTATCTGTTCTGGCCTCCTTCCAGCTGGCTGTACCTAATATGCCTCCAGCAGGAGGCATCCTTAACAGATACTTGAACCACCTTAACTGGCTTCTCTCAATGGGAAGAAGCAGTAGTAGTGGTTTTGAGAACCTCTTGGATGAGAAACAGAAGTTGGGACAAAGTCTAAACCTGAGTCCAACTGACATACTTATTGCCAGTAATGAGAAAGCAACTCAAACTCTGAGACTATATGGACCGAATGGCTTGTCTTAGTGACTCTGGTGACCCCATACCCCCTGAGAAAATTTATCAGGGAAAATGGTCATATGCCTTCTTCAGTTCTTATGTTCCAGTGGGCGACAAGATCCTCAAACATTGTGTTAGTGGGACACCGGTTGGATTGTGTATGTTGCCCAGCCACCGGCAGGCTTGGCTCCAGGGTTCAGGTAACCCCCTCCCATGCAGGTTACACACAGTTCCTGCGTTTGTACTAATTAAAATACTTTAAGGATATTCATTTCAGACCAGTTTGCTTTGGTGTTGCTCTCTCTCCTTAGTCTGAATGATGATATGGACTACCCATTCATCCCTTCACTTAGATTACCTTTATTGTCCACCAAGGCAGCTGGAGCCACTGGCTCACTATTTTTGTCTAAGTTTAATTACCTGGTGGAAGCCATACCCTCACTGCCTACCCAGTTTATCAGCTACAGAAAGAGAGCAGAAAACAGGCTGTCCTAAGCATCAGCTGAAGGACAAAGCCAGAGATCAGAGGCTCTCTTCTCTGTGCTGTACATCAGTCCACTTTGTTTTGCTATAAAAAATAGTACTGCAGCACTATGTGTCATCACACAAATATTGATTTTCACAATGCATCACAAATGAATACTGTGAACTGTTGAATTTCTCTCTGGAGGAGAATTGTGGCTATCTGGAGAAATGTGCTCAGCAGGCACACCATTTACTCGGAGGTTTTCAACATGAGTGCAGTAAGACGAAGCTGTAGGTATACCAGAAAAAAAATGACTTAGCTACAAGCTGCTCTGCAGATTGGTGTGTGGGTGGGTGGCTGGTGATGAGTGCTGAAATACCTTGTGTGTGCATGGATGTGTGTGTATGTGAAATTGAAAATGGCTGGTTGGTGTTGTCACTTGCTACTTGTCCCATCACTCTAGCTAATTTGCTTTTGCCTGCATCATTTCCACACAAGTAGACGTTCTACTGGAATTTCAGAGAAGAAGAAAGCCTCCTGTCAAGGTTGTTTTCTATTACAAATAATAATTCACTCTAGCACAAGCTGAAGTAATGTCACACAAAACAAATCACTGTTTCCAGCTAGATTTACCTGTGTAGGTTCTACCTGTATTACTCACCAAATCTATCTATCTATATATATAAGTATAATAATATAATACAAATAAAAAATATGCATATATAAAGAAATAAAAATCTTGATTTTCATCATTTGCTTGGTTCTTGGTGCACTTAAACGTGAATATGTTGAGCTGAGTGGCTTGTTTCATCCGAAACTGGTATTGTGCTCAGAAGAAACAGTAAAAGTTGAAGCCATGTGCTCCAGATAAAATATGAAAATCACCTTCCAGACTGTTATCAGCAACAAATCCAAAAGCCAGGCTCATGTCATGGTATGCTGATGTGTCAGTGGCCTTGGCAAATGTAATTTATACTCCTGTGATGGCAGCATTAATGCAGAAAAGTACACTGAGATTTTAGAGCAACATATGCTGCAGTCAAGACGTCATCTTTTCCAGGGATGTTCATGCAACAACATTTTAACAAGACAATGCTAGATCACGTTTGGAAAACGAGGGTATGGGTATTGGACTGGTCTGCCTGCATTCCTCACCTGTCCTCAATGCGGATTGAATTGAGAATTTTAAAATAAAAAATGTGACAACAATGAAGAGGTATTTATATAATGCCAAAACTTTAAGTAATAGGCCACATGCATACACATCTATCTTACATTAGGACCTTCTGAGCTCATTTACAAAAGTTATGACTATTGCTCTAAGCAAAAGACCAAACTGTGGGTTCCGTATACAAATGAATTTAAAATGTCTGTATACTGGCTCGAGACAATTCGTCTAATTGTTAATAGAATAAAATAAAATATATAAAGCTGCGAGAGCCATGGTAAACCAATCCAACAGCAAGTTACAGGCTTGTTTCAAGCAACAATGTGTATAAACATCAGTCCCTGAGCATTATTATAACTTACATAAGTCTTAGTGGTCATGGATCTACCCCGGCTATCCCTGTAGAACTGTGTATCCCTAGATGAACAGTCTTTACAAAATTAATCCAGTATTAATGTTGTGAAAGCAGTTCACATGAGGAAACCCATAGTGCCTAACACCAGGCATTAGGTTCTGATGCTTTTGATATTTTTCTAAATATTTTTATTCGATAAATAAAGGACCAAGTATAAAATTGTGTTTTAGTAAACAGAGCAGTATATATATATATATATATATATATACACACACACGATGGAGAACATGCATAAGTACAGTGTGCCTGTGTGTAATTGCATCACCAATATGTAGCAGAAAACCAGTTACCATGGTTCATTGGAGCAAATATGTAATTGTATAAGCTACTTCCATTAAGAGTAATTACATGCTTAATTAAATCAAAGTGCTGGACACAATGGTGGAAGAGAAGACTCAGAATACGTGTTTGCATGTCATAATACAGCATGCATGGTCTGTAAGTAATGCAGTAGTGCAGTTTTGTCATATCTAATGTGCTTGTTTGAGGTTCTGGTGTTCTGTGGTGTCCAGAAGTATATGTGTATACTTATATTTATACTTTTCCTGTCCAAACTGTCAGCTCTGCTGTTATCTTTTTCCAGGACTACTGCAGTGCTTATGTGTGAAGCCATGCACTATGGATTTAAAATTCATTGGATTCAAATTTCATTAAAATAATTCATACACTTGTGAAGGAAGAACATCTGACTTTTAAGTAGGGGAAGCACTGTGTCTGGAATGACATCAACAAATCTGAGAAAACTTCCTAAAATGCTGAGCCACTGCAGCCATCAATTGATTTTGGAATTCATATTTGTTGCTAAAAAAATAATATTTTAACCTTTTAACATATTTTTCTTTTTCACTTTATCAAAGACAATGATATGTTGTTCAACACTGAAATACAACATAAATCAAAATAACACCATAAGTTTACCATATTTTGGGGGTACAGGGATTATTTCAGGATCCATACATTCAGGTTCAGCCAAGGCCATAGCCATGAACTGAACCTTACACAATGTTAATGAGTGGAATATGTTCACGTAGCTATATATGAATGCTTTGTACTGAAAAAAAACATTCTACACTGCTTACAAAAATGACAGGATGAATATCAAATGAAATTAAATATGATCTATTTTTAGTGAGCAGTATACACTTGAGCATTTGAACAGCTGAACAGTGCATACAGGATCAAATCTAGTACAAATTGTCTAAGCATACCCTTTTAGACCCTGCCCATTGTCTCACACACATGCACCAATTGAACAGCATCCTTCATTTTAGCAAAGTACAAAGTGTAGAAACTTTAACTGTTGACAACCAATCAGCAATATTAACTACCTGATACCAACCAATCATCAAATTGCTTACTGTTTTGTTCAGATACTTGGATCCAACAATGACTTTAATGTATTCGGATAGAATTGTGTGATAAAATGCAAGTTTTGTGTTACAGCTGTGTTGTGTGAGATACTTTACCTCTAATCAGCGGATGTTCAGGCTTAAATCCAAACAGAGGTGGGGCTCCTTTGACTCCGGCCAAATGCAGGTGAACTTGCATTTTAAAAGCCAACCTGCTGAGCACATGCACTCAACTTCTGTACTTCTGAGCTTCATGCACTCAACCACGTTTGGTTCTGGTCATTGTGCTGCAGGTCTCTTTTAGGGTTTTGGCAATCTTATAGCTTAGGCCATTTTTATGTAGATCAACAATTCTTTTTTCAGATCCTCAGAGAGTTCTTTAGAGAGCCATAAGGTGCCATGTTAAACTTCCAGTGACGAGTATGAGAGAGTGTGAGAGCAACAACACCAAATTTAGCACACACCTGAGACCTTTTAACACTAACAAGTCACATGATTCAGGGGAGGGAAAATGGCAACTGGGCACAAGTGACCATTTTCACTTAGGGGTGTAGTCTCTTGTGTTGCCAGCAGTTAAGACTTTAATGGCTATGTTTTTAATTATTTTGAGGGTGCAGCAAATTTACACTGTTATACAAGCTGTATGCTGATCACATTACATTGTATCTAAGTGTCATATCTTCAGTGTTTTCCCATGAGAAGATATAATAAAATAGTTACAAAAATGTGAGGGGTGTATTCACTCCTGTACTGTATAGATACTGTATAGATAGATAGGCCAATTAAAAACCAGCAATAACATCTAAATAGAATAAATTAAGGTTTTAGTGGGTTAAATAATTGATCAAATTGATGATTTTATGAAAGTAACATGAATTAATAATCTGCATTGAACAAAGAAAGGATGCTGGAACTTTTCTCTGGTGAATTTATAATGAAACATAAAGATGATTGCCTTAAAGAAACATCAAGTGTCTTTACTCATTTATGTGGTTTAGGAGTTGCACAACTAGTAATAATAAAAATGTACTATTTGACTAGTCATTTACACACTCTGTGTTCCCTTACCTGATGTTTAACTTCCATGCAGATTATATTATAACTGCATTAATCTTTTCTGAAGTATTTCCAGATTCCAAAAATGTTATTGTCACAGTGTTTTTAGAAAGATCTGTATTATTTACTGTTTCCTTGCATCTTTGGTAACCTTTTTTGTCTTCCTGAGAAAGACGACTTGAGCATCCCATGGCGGATGTCCTAGTCGACTATACTTTGCAACCCCTAATATGGTAGCTTGTCAGGTAAAGGACCAGGAGAACTGGCAATCATAATCCGAACATTTCTTAGTCTGATGATAGAGAATAGGCTTGTTACAAGTCATTTTTAAAGATGATAAGGGATGGAAGGGACTCAATAAAACAGCCAACACACGTCAAGATCTCAATCTGATAGAAAGTTTATGGTAGACATATAAAAACTGGCCTTTCTATCATCCTTTAACAATATTACCGAACATCAATGAGCCTTGTGAAGTCCATACCTTCATGTGTCTGCACCATGGTAGCATAAGGGATTAAACACACAAAACACACAAAGGGGAAATACACAGTATTATGCAGGTGGCTTTAATGTTATGGGTATTCAGCATGTGTATGTAAATGAGGATGGGTTAGCAGTCATGTATGCTTCTTATTATGTGCCAGGTGACAGCTGGGTGTCTGACACAATAACCAGAGTTCAGAGTTTTCACCTGGAATTTCACAACTGACAAAATAAGTCATAGGGGAGCATGTCATTGTCATGGTAATAGGCACAAATCTAAAAATATCAGAATTTATTCAGGTTCACATTGTGCATGGAGAGAATGGATATTGTTGGCGTATAAGTGATACACAGGCATTAAAGCCAATTTGTGCCCTTTGTCCCATTTATTTGCTGGCTTTTGCCAAGTATTCCTATGAATGGTGGGTTTTTAGAGAAAGAGGAAACCAATTCAGGACTAAGGAGCACACTGGAGCTGTGAGGAATCCATTGTGCAACAGCAATAGTTTCTCTTTGCCTTTTGTAGTGCAGGCCTGTTGTGTAGTTTATACGCTATAATTTTCTGAGTGGAGAACTATCCTTAAGCAGCATCCCACCTGGCAGTGTAGAAATGTAAAAAAGGGGAAATAATTATCTAAAGCATTAGGGGATTCAGTACCAAGCAATACAATAAGTCAATAAGCAAATTATTCTACAGAACTAGAATTCATGGATGAAAAATGAAAGCTGAGACTTATGTAAAACAATGTGTTGCCCTTGATGTTGTTTGTGGAATATGTTGGAAAGTGTAGATGTCATTGCTTCTAGCATGTCCAAAAACCAGGCTCTATCATGGTATGTAGCTGTGTCAGTGCCCTTGGTAAAGGTCTTAACTCTTCTCTGATTAAGGCATTAAAGCAGAAGTCTTGGAGCAACATATACTGCATTTAAGACGACATCGTTTCTAGGGACGTCCATGCATTTTTCAACAAGGCTGCCTGCCTGCAGTCTTGATCTCTCCCCAATAATGGAGAATTTTTAAATGAAAAATGTGACAGCGGCAACCCCGTATTGTTGCACATCTTAAGACGTATTTGCAGAACAATTGGGACAAAATAACACCCATTTTTAGCTCCTTTACTGTTTTTATAGATTTCCTTACCCGATAAAATGATGTAAACCATACATTTCTAGAAGAACAACAGCATCTGTTACCAATATAGGTTTTCTACTGATAACTTATTTTATTATTAACTCATTTATAATATTATGTTCCAATGCTGGAGGAGAGACTTGTGCTGTTCAGTCTTTGCATAACATAGGACTGTATTGATGCTGAGGAAAAGCGACCCTATCTGCTCCAGAAATAAATATAATCAGTGCTTTAATTAATCAGCGAGTACATTAGGGTGACAGGGGCAGCTTTTCTTTAGCTCTCAAAGGAAACTATACTTAACAGTAGATGCCCATATTCATTTGTCTGGCATCGTGACTTACCAGAATTTCTAAGAGAATTATTCTAGGAAGATGTTCTTGGTTTATGTAAAGATAAATTTAAATTTGCAGTGGAATACTGTATCATATTTGAGTGCTTGTGAGACGCAGCAGTCTACAAATGTTACAGTCTCTCATTGGTGCCTCCTGTCATGCCTGAGTGCTGCAACTACTAGCCCCCCTGCAGGGGCACAGGGTGAATCAGTCTTGAGTCTTGTTATGTCACTACATTCTGTATTGGTGCTCTTGCCTAATATTTTATGATCTAAATATTTTATTTGGTGTGCACCTATTACAGGTGGCGACACTTGTGCCGCATTGATATGTGTGGATGCGCATTTGTGTGCTATTTGGTGTGTTTTCAAATTAAATACATGTAATTAATTTTTTGAGAACCTTCAAGTTGAAAAGAAACAGAAGATTCCCATCAAAATGTTTTTTTTTGTTATGCACTCCAGTGTGTCATTTCATGTAATTCAAAATATGGGTGTGAGGTGAGTGGAAGCATAACACAGAAAGAATAACATGACTGGAAACTCATTTTACAGATAGCACTTATGGTAGGATGCTGTGGGATGCAGATGCACCTATAGGTGCAATAAATTACAAAAGGAATAATATCAGCTTATGGTGTGGAGAGGCAAACTGCAAATGTGCTTTGGCTTCTTTTTTGTCTGCTTCTCTCTCTCTGTCACTGTCCCTCTCTGACTCTCTCTCTGTCTCTCTCTCTCTCTCTGACTCTCTCTCTGTCTCTCTCTCTTTTTTCTCTTTCCTTCCCTCCCTCCATTATTGCAGTCAGAGAAATGCTTCGTCAGTAGACCTGGAGGGTGGGAGGTTGAATTTAGTAGTTGATTTTTTCCTCATACCATCCTTATTCAGCCTTTCTCACTTTGCTCTCTTTTATCCTATCACACATTTACACCTATTCAGACAATTTGTTCCTCTTTTACTTGTCGTGTATTTTCTTTATTTCCAATTCTGTAATCAATATTCTTTTTTACTACCGTGTTCTGCTTTTTCCTCCATTTATTTTAATAGTCAGTTCATCAGCATGGAGATGATTCCTCCTCAAGTGCGAGGTCTTTGTGAAAAATGCTGATGTGAGATAATGTGATGATGTGAGGCATGACTGCACAGATTTACATCTGGAATTTAATTTGCATTCGGAATTTAATAAACCTAATAGCACCCCCATTGATTATAAGGGAGTTCATAAAAATGATGACACTATACTTGATTGAATTGCATGTAAGAAGCTGACAGGGCTCTTCAAAGAAGCAATTCATTGTTTAATCGAGTGTATGTCCTAATAATGCTATTTATTTACCTTACCTACTTGTGCATTTACTGTTTTGATGACTTTGTGTTTTCAGAACGACAAGGTAAGCTTATGTTTACATTTAACTGATACTGACACTTACTGATTACAAATGCAGCCAATGCCACAAGCACTGGGACACTGATGAAAGGACAGGATAGGCTTTCAGTGACCAGGCTAAATGGTGCACAAAAAGCTGCAAATGAAAGAGCATATTTTTCATGTATTTATTTATTTTAGTTTTGCACTGTGGAATTCTACTGCTTCGCCTTCAGATGAGATTATTTTAATAACAGGGTAAAATGTTTTCAATTATTGTGTCCATGCTGTGAGACAGCCTACCTGCACTGCACTTGCGGCTCTATTATTTGCTAAAGTTTCTAATTTCACACTTGTTAAATTTGTCTGTAAAGCCTGCCCTTTTAAAAGAGAGACTGAGAATGGTGGGTTTCATTACAAATCCCAAGGGAGTCTGGATCTGAGGGAGGCCGGCTGGCATGCTGAAGAAGCAGATCTGATAGAGCTGGGTGATGAGGATATGGGTTATATAGGAAAAATAAGTAATGAATGCTGTGTAGTTTAATAATTGATCTCGTTGTGCTGAACTGGGCTTGAACATTCAAAATGATAGTGATGGTATATTTCAGGAGGAATTCTCAAAGTAAAACAACCTCTAACAAGACATTTACTCCCCTACAGGGCATACTGTAAGCCCAGGTTTGTACATACTAACTATCTAAAACATACATGTTAAACTTAAGGCTATCAACTTAGAAAATTATAATTATTATAACTAATATAATTACAATCATGTTGTTGAAAAATGCCAATTGGAAGCCCTGCCATGAGAGTCAACACATATGGCTGCACAATTTCCAGCACATATCATTGAGTTGTTAGTGTCCCTTGTATCACACTTGTGTGTGACCGAGTGTTATATGTGATCATGCCAGCAAAAACAACAGTGAGTCGCTCCACAACAAAGGAAGTATTGAAACGTTCGCCATGAGGCCTCCATACTCTCAAACCCAACTGTCATCTGATCCCAAACAGAACCTGGATCCAGCCCCAGTGCATAGCAGTCCAGTTTCTTCTTCATGACACCACTGCAAACGAAGAACACATTGGCTGTGTGTCAAAGGCAGGACCTCGTCATCCTTTGAAACCGTTGCCTATCGTAGATATTATTTCCTGTTACACTTAATAAGAAAAAGTAGTAACAAAAAGTAGTTGTACAGGTTAGCAAATCCAATTCTACATACCTTTTGCCTGTGTCTAAGTTATATTTGAGATATATTTGTCTTAGCTTTCTGTTCTTATTTTGCAATTCATTGCTAGCCTCATGTATTATTCCTTCTGAAACAATTAATCAAAAATGGGCCACCAGACAGCTGGGGGAGAAGGATTCCAAGTCCTCCAAGTTGTTTGTGCCTTTAGTGGAGAACTGGTGGGAGAAAAAATTAGGCTTGATGTTCTGGGAGTCCGGTCGGTAGGTCAGGGTGAAGTTAAATCTGAAAAAGAATAGGCCCCACCTGACCTGTCTGTATGTATGACATGTTTTTGTTGTTGGTCCAGATGACGAACAGCTGTTCTGAGCTCTCCAATCAATGTCTCCACTCCAATCTGGTAAGGGACGCTGCCACCTTGCTGTAAATCCCTGCCAAAATGGCGGTAAAAGTTCTCTTCCGTCCTGGTGGTACAGGCCACTCTGTGACTGTGCAAATCATCTCAGGGTCTGCCTTCATGCTCCCTTTTTGAATAATGAAACTGAGGAAGGTAACGGTATCAACATGAAACTAGCACTTCTCAACAAACAGTTTGTTCTCCAGGAGGTATACAAACACTTGGTGGGACATGTCGAACGTGCCCCTCTTCCATCTGGGAGAAGATGGAGATGCTGTCGATATAGACGAAGATGTATTGGTAAACTAGTCACTAAGCACGCCGTTCACCAGGACCTGGAACACGACTGGGGCGTTGGTGATGCCGAAGGGGATGACCCTGTATTCGAAGTGGCCCAGTGGGGTGTTGAATGTAGTATTCCACTCACCCCCTCCTTGATGCGCACAATGTGGTATCCATTGCATAAATACTGCTTAGAGAAGGTGGTAGCCCCTTGTAGGAGTGGGAGAGGGTTACGGTTCTGCTTGGTGATGACATTCAGGCCTCGGAAGTCAATGCAGGGTCACAGCAAGCTGTCCTTCTTCTCCAGGAAGAAACCCGCCTCGAGAGAAGAATAGGAGGGCCTGATTAGACCAGCTGCCAGGCAGTACGCAATGTAGTCCTCCATGGCCCCCCTCTCGCTATGGGAGAGTTGGTTAAGGCGCCTGGTGGGCAGGGAGGACTCTAGGAGCAGGTCGATGGAGCAATCATAGGGCCTATGGGGGAACAGAGTCTTGGCGTGGCCCTTGCTAAAGACCTCATGGAGGTAGTGGTACTCCTGGAGCACCCTAAATAGGTCCGTTGGCTCTTTGGGCCGAGAGTGTGAGCGGTAATGTTAGCCAGGAGTTTGCCATCCAGAGTGTATGCCCATCTGGGCATTTCCAGCGCCTCCATTTGTTTGCCAAGCTGGGCTGTGAGATCCTCTCCTCTGCTCTGGATTCAATCAGGGTGTCCATGGGGCGGGTAACCCCTGGGAGGTACAATGTAGCCTGCAGAGAGAATCGGGGTAGTGAGGGGTTTTGGTCAGTGCTATCCAGGACCTAGGTTCACTGACTAGCCAGGTTCCCAGTGTCGGGGTTCTGAGTAGAGTTAGAAAAAAATTGATTAACTCTGTTGGTTAAATTAGTAACATGTCTGCTTAACAAAAGCTGGGCTAAAATGTGAAAAATAATAATAAACAATAAAAACCAAAAATTTCTAAGTCTTATATTGTTTTATTGTTTAAACACACATCTACACACGTAACACACTTTCCGTCAATGACAATAGTATGTGTTCAGACAATTGTGTTCAATTTTACTTTCCTTGTTTTTTCTGCTTTCCCTTACACTCATAGCTCTGAAGGGGAGAAAACAGGAGAAAGTAGGGCAGGCTCTATTGTTTTGAGAAAAAAAAAATTGTGTAATTGAGTGTGCCAATGAAGTGTGCTGTCAGCTTTATGATAAAGCCCACATTTCCACTGTTTTTATATCCTCTTTATGTTTCCCTCTACAATTACCCCATCTTCATTCAGCTGTCCCCTATTTCTTATTTCCCTGTTCTCTCATCTCCTCTGTGTCAAGTGATTGCAGCACCTGATGTCTTTTGACATTTTCCTCTGTGGTTGAACAGTTACAATGACTGTGAGTAAGCGATTTATTAAACCAGCCATTATTGAATGACATTTACTGAAAATGAACTTCACTTCTGACATGTTCCTGTAGTTAATGAACTGCAGTGGTGTGTGTATGCATTAAATTACTTTGTGTGTGCAATACTGCTTCTGATTGATCATTCTTCCATCACCTCAAACATTACATAGAATATTTAAGGCATTGTTGTTTATGGTGACAGAATGGCTCTTTGGTTAAGAAGACAAGTAATCACAAGGTTGTGTTTAAATCCCAGGTCTACCTCTGTTGCACACTTGAACAAGGTCTTTAATTCCTACTTCTAGGTACTGTAAGTTTGACTGCCATATCTAAACAAGATTTGTTTAAAAACTTTATAATCATTGTCTGATAGCATTCTTTTCTAGTCACAAAACCCACAATAACTAAGTACACAATTACACTGAGCACCATTACTACCTTTTAATTAATTCATTTTATTAGCCCACGTTCTCACCAACACAGTAATGAATACAGAAAGGGTGAATCTTTTGTAATTATTACTCCCTTGCTCACTCTCCACTACTGTAAAAGCTAGACCAGTTCAGGGTAATATAATGCAATGTAATGCGGCAACACACACACAGCCTTAGAGCCTGACAATATCTGCAGAAAGCTCTAAATCCTGCCCAGCAAATAAAAAGAGGTCTATTTGGTTGGATGAAGGGTGCAGTAAGAGAAGTGCGGCTCATGCATTTTGCTGAACCCTGAATTGTTGTTTGAGCACTTGGGTAAAAATAGTTATTTACATTTCAAAGGATTTAACACACAAATAGGTGGAGATTGTAAATTCACACACACACAGTGAAAGGCTCGTATAACAGTAACGAGTAAACATGGTCAGGAATATTTTATTTGCAGCTTATTGCACTTGTTCCTTCTTAGTGATCAATTAATCTTTGTAATTAGTGGTGATGCCAATGCTGGTGCCCTTTAATTGAACTATGCGAGCAAACAAGATTCAATGTGTAAAAATTGTATTTAA
>JAVSBV010135348.1:0-16935 GCA_033117975.1 Parotocinclus spilosoma | reverse complement strand
TTAGTTTGTTATTTGTAATAAATTTTCATAACTCTCAAAAGACTTTTTTCACATGGTCATAATGGGGTATATTGTGTAGAATTTTGAGGAAAGAGATTAATTTATTACAATTTGGAATAAGGCTAGAACATAACAAAATGTGGAAAAAGTGAAGCGCTGTGAATACTTTCCGGATGCACTGTATTTATAATGAGATTTCAGTAGCTGACTCCAACATAAAGATCTTCAAGACACATTTACAGTTAGGCATTTGACAGTCTCTCTCTCTCTCTCTCTCTCTCTCTCTCTATATATATATATATATATATATATATAAAACACTTATATATACTATATAATATTTAAGTATTAGAAAATCTAGAGATGATTTAAAGTGTTCTTAAGTATGGATTTGAGCAGCAAACTTTTGTTCATCATATACAGAATATAAGGTGGACTATCTAAACCAGCTTGTGTTAGTCACAGGTGAATACGAATCACACTTCGCTATCAAAAACATAGTTTGCATTGCTATATTGCCTGCATTTTATCCAACAAAATTGCTTAACTGTCCTATACATCAGCAATATTATGTTGATAATGTTAGCGCATAGCTAACAGGTGCACTGTTTAACCGCTAATAAACCTAATTAAATCATATATTTTTCCAAGGGTAGATAAGCAAAATGATAGTTTTCATTTACGACATTACATAACCTGCAATGTCTTTACTGATAGTCCAATGTGTGCCATAATATTTGTAATTTAATGCATGTAACAATCTCAAGGCTATGTCTTTCTAACTGCTAATTAACCACTTTACAAGAACACATTTGGACTCCAAACATATCAAATAAAATATAATATAAAAATTCAGAAAATGCAAATAGCAAAGCATAATATGCATAATTTTGTTAAAGATTAGATATCTCTAGCAGTGCTGCACGTTAAATTTAAGTGTTGCGTAACTATTTAAGTCTTACATCATAAGGTCATTAGTTATTAGCATTAAATTACTGTAAATGCATACACGCCATGCTCTGCACTTTTACAAATACTTTAAATAGCAGAATTTAGAGCACCTTCAATTGTCCCAGTCACTGAAATAGAAGGAAAAAAGTCAGTTACTTAGATTGTTTGCATTTCTTAAACACAGGTATCAGCACAGTGAGACAGTGGTGGAAGCTCACTGACAGGGATAGACACCATACACTAATGTTGTTCTATACTTCATATATACTTCATTCTATACTTTAGATATACTATACACAAAAAGTACTATGCAGAAGATAAGAATGACCAGGTTTATGTACAGTATGGTATAGCTTATAACAGTATGTTATAAAGCTCACAAACATGAACTCCACATGACAAATTTGCCATTCAGAAATCTTTTGTGTGAGGTCATAATGGTATGGACAGCCTCTCACAGAAATCCTTAGGCCCAGTGATTGCTCTCATTGTCAAATAAGCAATTTTACAGGACCAGGTTCTACCTACTGTATGGTGCAGAAATGTTTCTGATTATGTTCTCCCATATTTTAGTGCGCAACCATAAGACAGCCACAATCCATTTTTTAAAACTTCAATGCAAATAATTGTTTGCATACGTTACATTTTTTATATTTATATGTTTATATTTATATCAGTTATTTTGTATACCATTCCTGTGTTCAATAATAAAGTATAGTTTTATTGCTAAGCACATTCCAGGAAAAGAGCCAAATGTTGTGTTTTTATCACTTTTCTTGTATCTCTATCTTTAAATTTGTGCTAAACACTTCCAGCCCTACCCCAAAGGGTAGATGCAATAGTGTCATCTTGTATATTTATTTGAGACCAAGTGCAAAGTACTAAAAGTCATTGTTGATTCATCTTACCACCACAAAATGGCAGATGTAAATTTTTTTAGGAAAAGGAAATTTTGAACAAATATTTATACAATCAACATTCCTAAAAGTGCCCCAACAAAAGCAGGATGTGAGCTCAGGTTGGGGGCTCTTTTTCCTCCAGAAAGCTTTTCCCAACCACTTACATCCCAGAGCCCACCATCAATGGAAATACTAAACAATAGAAGGCAAAGCCATAACAGGGAGCATAAATGCTGGGAGCTGACATCACTCATTTCCTTTGACGGAGTGTGAGATCCTTAGGAGGTCACGTTTACACTCTTATGACTTATGACCATGTATTCTGTCTTGCCTTTATATATTACATTTCATCATGACTGCAGGTATGTCAACATTTCTGCAATACAGATGCAGGCTTGTACTGCTGTAAACAAACTGTACAAATTATCTGGACAAAGCATCAAAATGACTTTAATTATTTATTTATTCAATATTTGTTTGATAGAATTATTTGTTGGCTGTAATTATGAGTGAGGTATTCTTGTCTGCTTCCTTGCCAACTGGTGGAAGTTATCACATATTCCTTCCATCACTGCGGCACAGGAATTATTAAAGCGTGGAAAAGGAACTCACAAGAAGTGTAGCGAGGATGTGAGAAACTGTCTTTAGTAAGTCTGGTACTGTTAATGCTTATGACACTTAAAGACGCATTATTTGCCAATTCTTATCACTTTGTGTTCCCTATCGACAGGAAAGGGGAAGGGCTCACGAAAGACCCACATCCTTTACTTCCTCCCTCCTTTTCACCCTCTAATGAGAAGATGCCTTGTTATACACAACCAAAATTTGAACTAAATGAAAGGGAGGTGTTTTCAAAACTTTTTGTGAATGTGTAACTTTTTCAGTTATGAACATCTGAGATCAAAACAAATTTGGAACAGCTGTTCCTCTGCCGTTTAGATGGCTGGATAAAGGATAATTTTGGTAATTCCCATACCCTAGTGTGAATAAAGACGATGTAAATCCAAACACCAGTGGTAGTAAAAAACAGTTTTCCACAGAGCATGCTATTCAAAAATATTTTCCTAAACATGACTCTGTTGGAGTGGAATGAGCAGCCAGATGTGGGGTGAGGAGAGAAAGAAATGGAAAAATACGGGTGACATTTTCTTTTCTCTACATTCAGAGCAGAGAATTGTTAGCACACTTTAACAGGCATGCCATCTACTGAGATAAACAAGCTGTGTTTTCCATAAACAGTGGTTTTGTTGTACCCAACTAACTTTTACAGATTACATAATTTTTAGAGTATTTATAACATGTGGCAAACATTTAGAATGATTTGAATTGCTTTACAAACAGAACAAGTTAAGTCTCAATTTATCATTCAGTGTACGTAGACATTACATGGATTTTTGTCTACACTTTCAAATGTACTTCTTACACAGCCAGAAAAATGCCAGCTAATGCAAGCTGTGAATTATGGTCAACCTGGTCCTCATAACACACATTCATTTAATCAGAGGAATCAACATATTGCAGGGATTTTTATTACTGGGCTGAATTTGATGACCCCTGATAATGTTCTGTAATTGAACACAGGTGCAAAATAATCAAAGTAGGCTGGAGAAATTGCTAAACAGTGTATAGCAGAGAAATTGTGCTGTGTTTGGCCCACTGATGATTATGGACCTCTTAGTTAACTATTGTATATTTGTTAAAATTATTTATCCATTAAATTGGATATTAGTGGCATGTGTCGTACAGCCTAGCTCATCATGCCTTATACATCATTTACTGAAAAAGCCTCCTGCAGTGCTTTTGGCAGTGTTGCCCTGCTTTGGTGTTTATATGGACCAGATGAGGAATTCTGTACCATGATGATAAAAGTGGGTGGTGATGGCATGGAAATAACACTTTCTTTGTTCACCTCTAATTATGTATTATCATTCTATAATGATCATGGATTTACTGTCCCTTGGATATCATGATTCACATGATCCTGTGGATACATACAACGTATATATTGTTTGTACAAATGTATTTTGGGGAAATTCCAAATTCCATCATATCTTAACCTTTTTATTAATTCAATTAATTAATTCTGCCAGATTTGAATGAAACATCTGCAGCATCCCTCCTTTGTTATTAAAAGCAGCCCAAATGTGGGCAAGTCTTTGTCCCACTCTTATAAGGAGGAAACAAATCAGATTAAGAACAAGGGAAAGAGGGGCCCTTTGAAGTTCTTGTGCCTGAAGTGGATGGGAAAAAAATCTCATGGCCCTTCTCCAATACGCCTTTCCTCAGTCCATAGAGCTCCGGTTAGTAGTCAGTGGAATTAGTTTATTAGGTGTGCTGACAGGTAATGATGAAATGGAGTTTACCACCTGGTCTCGTCACTGTGCTACTAAGCTGCAGGAACACTCTATAGACTGTGCAACACACCAGTACTTATCCATTATGCATAAACTACAATATAGTGGCTTCAACATAGGCAGACATTTGGGAAATTTGAGTTTTTTGACACATGTTTGATGTACCCAAGTTGAACTGGGAAAGCCCGAACAGGAGAAAGGTTTGACAGTGCTAGCTGTAATCGCAACAGCCATCTGCACATTCACTCAGTACAGATGAACAGGTGCTGGGTGATATGCAGCTCCTTGAAAAGGAAAGGACATTAGGCTTCACGTACAAATCATACCAGCAGTACTGTACTGAAGTCCAGAGGAATTAACACACTGTGATCTTTTTCCAAAGTCTATATTAGGGCATAAGGGAAAAGTTCTAACAAAAGTTGTTGAAAACAACTCAGGAACAGTTAAATGAAACCTAGATTTCTGAATTAGGCAGTTAAACACTTTGCCCCAAAATAAGTTCAAATGAAGGTGTGGTTAAGAGAGTCTAGATCTTAACCCAACTGAGATACTGTAGCATAACCAAAGGACTACTCATGCAAGAAACCTAAATTTAACTATTCATCCTGTGATAACTACAATCAGCCATCATTCCATAAATATATTAACTTCACAGTAATTTGTGTTTTATTAGTTAAACAAAATGTGTTTGTCCAATATTAGTACCTGTAAGATGACCAGACCACAATTTAAGAGAAATTAAAGCAAAACATCAGGTAATACCAAGTGGTACATGACTTTCTGGGTTACATCTCAAACTATGATATAAAACCAGCTGATTTTACAATCCTACTAGTTGCGATAATTTATCTGAAACTGTAAGCAAGTTAATACTATAATACAATATATTTGCATAAGCTTATATCAGCCCCAGTCATATTTAGACACATAGGGGCTGATGTCACACCTTCTTATAACGTCCCGGAATTTTGTACTGCTTTTACAAGGCATTCTGGCAGACCTTGCTAAACAAGTCATGATTGATGGCTGGTTCAGTTTCATAAACTCTAATACTAACAGCAAGCTAGCAAATTCCTAATTTTCATTTAAATATTCATTCATTCATTCATTATCTTTTCCGCTTATTCCACTTGGGGTCGCGGGCCAGCCGGTGCCCACCCGGCAACTCTGGGCGCACGGAACAACCCCAGATGGGATGCCAATCCATCGTAGGGCACACTCACACACACACATTTATACACTAAGGGACACTTTTTAGAGACACCAATTAACCCAACGTGCATGTCTTTGGACTGTGGGAGGAAACCGGAGTAAACCCACAAAGGCACGGGGAGGACAAGCAGACTCCACACAGAAAGGTCCCAATTCCTCAGCCACCGTGCTGCCTATTAAAATATTCACTCAAATCTAATTAGCTTAGAAACTTTTGTGTTAATAACCTGACACACCTCACTGACATCATCTGAAGTGAGTATGTAAAAAGATGGACAGAGTGAAGTGATAACATGTCAGCAAGGAATATTTTTGGGTCTGCTAATGGGATCAATTTACAATTGAATCTTTGGCCATATGTGATAAATACATAACGAGGTAAAGGTTACAATAACTATAGTTATGTAAAAGTTCAATAATGTAACCAGTCACCAATGAAATTGTCATTTCCTATACACATCCCACTGTGCACACCATGACTTATGAATAGATAGAACTTGGTAATTAATAGTACACTGATGTGTATAGTTCTGAGTGTGCATAATGAAGTACACACATTGAATATAAGGCACCTTTGTCTGGTCTGCTAAGGCACTGTCAGCAATTTGCTTTGTGTTAAGAACAGTTATTAAAGTAAGTGTATATGTTTGCTTATTTATTTATATATATATATATATATATATAAAAGAGCATACTTTAATATGAAAGTAGGACATACTCAAGGCATCAAACAGGTTGTATCACAGCTGTCAGGTGCAGCATGATTGGAGTTCATTACCAGGAACTATTTCAACTGCATGAATGAGGACTCTGTTCAGAGTATCATAAAAATGTCCCTTCAATGGGCTTCATAGACTTGCAAAAGTACTCCAAATAACACACAATTGGCGTCCTGAAATGAAGCCTCATTCAAGCAACAATACGTTTCTATTCAGAATTAGCTGCAGCCAGTAAGTTTTGGTTGTTTGTTATTTCACAGTCATGCAGTTTCACAGCTTACAAGCAGAGCTTATACTTATACTTATGGATTTTCTCTCGGATTTCTATGTGATGTTTCTTTTCCATGCTGAAATTCCAAATTAATCAACATATATATGATTCCAAAACAGATGTTTAGTACTGACTGTTTGCTGTCAAAAAATCTCAACATTATTAATGTTTAAATTTTAATACAGCAAGCCATGTTCAATATGCATAATAAAGGCAGAATAATATGTGTAAAATATTCTGATTGCTCTGATGTAGCACAGATATATTGTGTTTTGAATATATTATTTTACATACTGTTTCTTTAAATCAGTATATTCAATTGAGATCTGCTTATCCAAAACTACATATGATCACAAGTCTTGAGTAAATAACAATTATTATTGGTCGGCCGTTAGAGTTACCTCACTAAGCCTGCAGCATTCCTCCATGTACTCATCCAGACTGTCACTTGTTGTACTTTTCCGTAGTGGCTGTTCTTGCATCTCCACGCCCTTGTTACCATCATAAGCTTCAATTGCATGGCTTCTTGAGAGTTTGTCCTCAGCCGCTTCATTCACAGTTCTCATCTCCAATGTACCTGCACATACTGAGCTGTTCTTACAGCTCTCTGAGGCATCCTTTAAGGCTCCAATCTCTCTATTTTCATTATCTCCTGTAACCTCCAGTAGAACATTATCTATCTCATCCTCTGTTCTGCCTTCTATTAGTGTGTGATTATTATTTTGGGGATCTGTACATGCTAATCGCTGAGAGTCTAGAGAGTCTGTGCTCTCTCCTATTAAGTGAAGAAGACTGTTGGCTGGTATGTGAGAGTCATGATTGCCAGAGTCACATGAAGGCTCTCTACTATGAACAACAAAGCTGTGTTCTGAACCAGTTGGAGTGGATGGGGAGTTTGCTCCACTTGGCATCTCTACCCCAGAGTCTTCAGATTCAAATTTGTACAAACTTGGAAGCTCAGAATTAGAGAACATTGTAGACAAATAGTCTTTCTTTAACTCAGTCCTGTTTGGTTCAGTAGGAACACTGCGAACAGATATTGTTTCTTCAGCCTGAAGTGGTGTGGGGACATCTTGCTCAGACACTGACATGGACACAGTTGACACAGTGTCATCTGCATTAAGGAGTTTTTCATGGACATTGTTGAAGAACTTCATCTTGGTCAGCACAACTTCATTTTCTAAAGCCATGTCTCCTTTGCCTGCAAACAAAAGAAATGTGTTTGATTACTGCTGAAATCTCTTTATTTTACCATATATATATTAAGTTATGCACTAATGTAGCAAAAAATAGCCCAGGATTGAGTTTTGCATAGATGGGGAAGGAAGGAAAATATTAACTTAATTTAATTTAATTTAGCTCTTAGTTAAATTATGAATTTTAAATACTAATAAAACATGCAAATCACTGGAATAAAACATGATTTATATGAACTTAAACACATTATGTATGATAAAATTGAAAAAACTATATATTAGAAAAGAAATTGTGCACAAAAGCATGTCATTTTGCCTTTGGCAGAATTAATAAATCTCTTACTGCATTATTCAGATCAGAATCAAAATGATATTTATGGGCATATATGATAAAAGGTCAAATACTATAAAACATTTTTTAGTATCAATAATAGATGATGATATAAGCCCATGTCTATACTATGCACTGTCATGCTTTGATCTTTTGGTTTGGTAAATGCCTTACAGGGGTCAGTCATATGAGACATCTCCTATTTCTACCCATCAGCAATCTGATACCTTTCAGGTGTCTGTCAAGTATTCACTTTTACAAAGAATTTTGCAGACCTGTTATTGGGGTTTCCTAGTAATGCTAATTCATAAGCTCCCATCCCCCAACTGCTAAGTGTTTTAACCTCAGGCACAAAAAAATCTCTCTCTGGGAATTGTAATTAGATTTAGCCTTTAAGCATTGGCTGAAGATTTGACTACTAAAGGCAACACAACACATTTTCGTATCATTAAATCTACATTTATATAGCTAACAGCAGCTTCACCCTAGAAATGTGTTATAGTCCTAGCTGTTAATTGAGCCCATAATTGAGTTTAGAGTTGCATCCGACAGAGCACATTTCCTTGGAAAGAAATTGTGCAAGCATTAAAATTAAAGCGGATTATCAACAATGTGGTCATGCCATGGACACCTTGTTTAATCTCTGGAGTGCAACATTAACGAGTGAATAACTAGAAATAATAAACTTTTACATGCTTACTTTAAAATAACTATAACCATTTTATTTAATCTGTTTTAACATCACAACCCACTGTTTACACATTCTCTGTGAAAAATAATCAGTTGAAGTACAACCCAACCATATTTACCCTGAAAAAAACATATATATATATATATTTGTTTAACATGTTTTCAGTCTGGACAGTGGCTCTGAAAAAACAATGATACCATTTCAGTCAATTGAGGTCATTAAAACTTTGCTTCTGGCCTAGCTTGTTTCACCATTCAAAACAATGGCTGTGTTTTTCCAGCTTTTTCTCATGGACTGCCCTGACCAAAAGAAAAGAAAAAACCCTCAGGCCATCAGTGCATGCACCACAACAAAAACTGGACAATATATGTTTCCAATTACATTTGTCTTTCTAACCTATATTCAGCTAATTGCTTACACACTAAGTGAGCCTGTAGATTTGGTAAAAAGGATTTTTTATTTTCCACACCTATCAACTTTCTGTACCTTGTTTGAAATGTTTTCTTCTCTTAAAAGTCTTAAATTATGTAAAATAATAAAAGAAACATATATTATTATTATTATTATTGTTCTTGTTTTATTACAGCCATAATAATCAAAAACAATAGATTACAAAAATATGTTTCTTTATCAGGGTACATTGGTCCTGAATTAAAATAATATCAGTGCTATTGTTAATGGTACTGCTTATGTACGTTTTGTTTTTTAAGTGTAGACATATTTTGCCTTATTATGTCCAGATCTAAATATCTCCTGATAAAATGGCCACTACTGAAGAACTGGTGTTAATAAACATTGTTGAGCAAAATAAAATAACTGAGAAGTACAAATATCTCAAGGATTAACTACATTATACACATTCAGACAATTTACAGTGTTGATACTAAGACTATATTCAAGCAGAGCAGACAAGAAATTCAAACATGTAGTGGTTGATTAATGTTTAATGTGTTAGTTTAATGTGTAGTAATTGAGTAAGTCACAACTACAATATAAAACAAATCAACATCAGAGGTAAATTAAAACTGTCTAGCCAGATCACCATACAAGCAGTAAAATGCAAGCACAAACTGCTGATGACATGAGTATTTTGGTGCCACTCTGTAGGAAAAAGCAATCTGTATCTCAATCCCCCCTGGGTTTTCAATTAACGTCCCTAAGACCTGGCTGCTGGTACAGAGAGATCAAACAAGACCTCGTTCAGACCCTAGCAGGCAGGAATGTGAGCAATTCATGTGAGTTCCTACATGCACTGGAAAATGAATGCATAAAAAATACAAACAAGCAAAAAACAGATTAATGCCATTGTTAGAAATAATGAGACCCACATTTTTCTGCTTTTTATCACCCTGGAGGTCTGAAATTGAATTATTTCAATAATGCCATGAAGGCAATAAAAATGTGCTTATCAACCTACAACACACTAATAAAACATTTTGCTTCTCACATACAGATTTTAGCTTATCTTCCTGTCCAGGTATTTTCCATTTGTTAAGCTGTAATGCAATTTCCACCTACAGCAGCTGTTTGACTTTTTGAGAGAAGTTATTTTACTCTGTGCACCACTGGCAAATGCTTCACATTTTCAAGCTGATAAAACATTCAGTTCTTACTAAAGAGTTATGGAGTTATGGAACCTTCTGCTTCAGTTTTTAAGTTCAGCAGTAAGTCGGAATGTGAGAAGGATGATGGGCTGCAGGACATTGTGGCTCCCGTTTCAATAGTAATCACCAAGAGACCAAAGCATAATCACAGTTGAGTTAAGTATAGAATTAGAATAATGCTCAGATAATTGTATTATTAATTAAGTAATAATGCTGAGCATTCAACAATTATGATCACAGTGTTAACAACATATGGGACAATGGTGTTTTGGGGGTTGGAGTGGCTGTTTCATTGTTTTTTGGGGGGGGGGTTTCGCGTTGGAATTAAATTGCAGCCATTCTACTCTTATTAATTACAAAAATTAAACCACATAATCAGAACAGCACTCTGTTAAAATTCAAGATGGCAATGTTTTATTCGGACAGTCACAATAAAGCTATAATATCAGCAACTTTTTACCATCTTAAGAACATTGGCAGAATCAAAAGTATACTGTCTAAATCAGACATAGAGAGACTTATCCATGCTTTTATCTCCAGCAGGTTAGACTACTGTAACAGTCTGCTCACTGGACTTACTAAACGAGCTGTAAGAAAGCTGCAGAACATCCAGAACGCTGCTGCTCGACTCCTGACTAAAACCAGGAAGTGCGACCATATTAGTCCTGTACTCAGGTCTCTACACTGGCTTCCTGTGGCTCGGAGAATAGACTTTAAAATAGCTCTACTAGTGTACAAGTCTCTCCATGGCCTTACACCAAAGTACATCTCTGACATGTTGGTCCCATATGAACCATCTCAGACCCTGAGAACATCAGGCAGAGGCCTTCTGCTGGTGCTCAAAGTCAGGACTAAACATGGTAAAGCAGCGTTTCAGTTTTATGGAGCTAAAATCTGGAATAGTTTCCCCAAAAATGTTAGACTGGCCTGTACTATAACAATGTTTAAGTCCAGGTTAAAAACTCTTCTGTTTAGCTGTGCATATGACACCTGATTGTGTCTTTAGCTGCACTCTGCTTTTTATTTATTTATTTATTATTTGTATTATTCTTATATGTTTCCTTGGGTTCATGTTTTTGACTGTGTTTCAACTTGGTTTAAATGTGTTTTTATTATTTTGTAATTCTGTAAAGCACTTGCCTCGTGTATGAATGGTGCTATACAAATAAACTTGCCTTGCCTTGCGCGTGCCCTATTGGAAATCATTATGCATGTTTTCAGGATCTTGATTGTGTGTGTGTGCGTGTGGCAGCAGTTTTGTGAACATTTGTTCCTCTCCTATAAGCTGATGTAACTGTTAGACTACGCTGGTTTCTGCAAATGTTTTGGCACTCCTATTTAAATGTCATGTTTAGGCCATTTTGCAAATAGAATGATTTTAATGGAAATATTTATTTTGTTATTTTCCTCTCTGTTCAATTTTTGGTTCTTTCCTCTTTAAGGGGTTTCTTTTTATTTTCCTGATATTATTTTAGCCATTAATTCATTCTAGCTTTTTCTTTTCTCTTTCCCTTTCTCTTTCTTTCCATCTAGTTTCTCTCTCTCTCTCTCTGTCTTTCCGTTTATCTTTAATATTAAATCGTTCTTTTTTTTCTTTTTATATTCTTTCATCTCTTTTTCAAATTAGTTTTCTCTTTTTATAAGCATTTTCTGTCCTCCTATTCTGTTTTCATTAGCCTTTTCCCTCACTGCGTGTGTGCGTGCATCTGTGTGCGTGCATCTGTGTGTGTGTGTGCGCGCATCTGTGTGTGTGAGAGAGAGAGATGGGAGAGAGAAAGCTTGTCCGTAATAATAGGCCTCTGCGCATCCTTCCTTCAGCTGGTGGGTCTCCATGGTAACAAGAAGCCTGTCACAGTTGTCATGGGTGAGCCTGAGGGAGGGACATAAGGGCAGTCTTGTCACCTGCACACACACTTCATCCTAAACACAAACCTGCAACTCACCACTAGTGCTTTACACACACACACACCCCTTTCACAGTGTGATAATGATCTGTAATCTGTCTCTTTCCTTTTTTATTTATTTTCCTCGGCTTCATCTTCCACGTCTTTAATGTTCTAAATATTTATCTTTCTTTTTTTTCTTTCTTTTATGACGGCATGGTGGCTCGGTGGGTAGTACTGTCACCTCACAACAAAAAAGATCCTGGATTCAATCCCTGGCTGGAGCGGTCTGGGTCTGCATGTCCTCTCCGTTTCTGCATGGGTTTACTCTGGGTACTCTGCTTTTCTCTCACAGTCCGAAGACCTACATGCTTTAGACTAACTATCCCTTAGTGTGAGTGTGTGTTCCCTACGATGGATTGGGGTCCTTTCTAGAGATGCACCCTGTGCAGCCGGTTAAGTACCGGGATTAAGTGGATAAGAGTGTGAATAAATCAGTGCTTTTTATCTTCTTTATCTTGTATTTCTTAGTTTTTAACCATTTTATACACTTCTTACACTTTGTTTTGTCTAATTTATTTATTTGTCTCTTTCTTTTCTTAGTTTTCACCCTATTTTTTAAATCTTTTCCTCACTTGAACTTTAAAGCCTTTTCCATGTCTTATTCCATTTCATGTTCCACGAATTTTGTTGTTTATTACTGGTAAAGCTAAAGATGATGAAGATGAAGGCTCTATACTCGTTACCCTTCTTTCTTCTCTGACTGTCGCTGAATGTGGACTTTTGAAGATTTAATGGACGGGGAAAGGCTTCAGGGTTTGATTCCTATCTGGAGCTCTGATGCCATCTACTGGATCTACTGCTATGCAAGGGGCAGGGCGTTTAGCAAAAGCTTTGCTCCCCTGGTCAAATGGCACGTTTTCATGATTCGTCACATGGGGAAAAAATTCACAGTGGTGCCAAAACTTAGGCACAGTGCACATGAGTTAGCAATAGATAACAGCAGCAGAGCTAACCTTGATGGTTATTGTATCAGGTTCAGATTGAGTCCAGTTTTATAAACGATAGATTGACTGTAGAATAAAGACAGCGGCCGGCCATGCTCTGTGGCTCGGGTTGAATTACTGACGCGTTCTGATTTATTGATCTGGCAGAACCCACAGTTTCCTTCCTCTGTACTTTTTGTCCTGATTTCTGAAAAGTCAACAAACTGTGTGTAAGCTGAGACGTTTCGTCTTCCACAAGAATTCAGATACTGTGGAGTGAAGGGTAAACGAGTTCCGAGACTTTATTAAATGCTCGAGAATCATGTGGAGAGGTGCCAAAACTTTTGCACAGTTCATTTTTTCCCGTGTAATGGGTCAAAGTAAAATGTTTTTTCTGTTGTCTTTCTCTCTTTGGGGCCATTTTAAAGCTGTTTGCCCTTATTTGTTTCTTTCTTTTATTTTATTTAGTTGTTGGAAGATCAATTAATGAATTGACATAATTAAGTCATTCATTACTTGTTATAAAGAGAGCAATCTTAGAAAATGTGTTTCCTGCTTTCCTAGATTAAATCAATCTAGTGCACAGGACAGTTGCTCTGACTTTACCACTTCCTAGCTGTATATGATCCCTGATGGGAAGGGGAGAAAGACGATCAGGTTGTGACATCATGCCCTGACTGAAGCAGTGTCAGGGCGCTCTGGGAGTATAGGGTAGTGCAGTATGGGCGTGGGCGTGGGAGTGGTACTGTGGGGGCAGGAGGATCTCTTCTAAACCTTCGGATCCTCTTCTGATGAGGGTAGATGATATACTGAGACTGTTTCAGTGCTGATTTAGAACGCTTCACAGACTGAAGGTCTATGGAGTAGTTCCAGTGACTTGTTGGCAAGACGATCCTCCAAATCCTGGGTTCCTTGGCAGCGCTCAAGACCTTCCTTTTTGAGTTCTGATTTGAGCAAGAAAGACCTGTCAAGATTTGAAGGGAACTGAGGAAAAGCGGTTCGGTGCTGCTTGACGGTTTATCCTGGTCTCTTCTTGGCGTTGTTGACTTTGGTGGAGATTTGACCTTGAAGTGCAACGACAAACCTTTGGGTTTTGTCTTCTTATTGCTGTGGTTTCTGTGCTACAGTTTTCTAGTTTTAAACAATAACGCCTTTCAAACCATCCAGTCATGGTGCGAATTACATGCACAATCTCCATCACAACTGGAGATGAACACGCCGGAGGTTCTTTTTCCGGCAGCTTTGATGACCACTATAAAAGAGTGGTGCGGAGCACTGACGAACCGGGACACTGCAAGGAAGCAAGCGATGACTTGGACATTTACGATGCCACTGGGGACGAACAGGAGGTAAATCTCGACCTGGCAACCTTCTTCGGAAGTTGTTCGCTCCATGGCCCCAACCACATTTTCGTCGAGAATAAGAAATTCGGAGTGCGACAGGGTCTGTGGGCCCTGTCCTTCCTGATGGCACTCTCGCTCTTCCTGCTCCAGGTAGGCGACCGTGTGGTATACTACCTGAAGTACGACTACGTCACCTTGCTGGACGAGTGGAGCGCACCAAACATGACCTTTCCAGCCATCACAATGTGCAACTATAACACCTTTCGACGCTCTCAGCTCAGCTACAGTGACCTTCTATTCATGGGGCCGCTCCTAGGATACGAGGACAACATGGCACCTGGGTTCCAGCTTGCCCCCGAGCCAGATCGACAGGGTGCCCGGTTCAGCCTGGCCGAGTTCTTTAATCGGACGCGTCACCGCATGGAGGACATGATGCTGGAGTGCTCATTCGCCGGGAAGGAATGCGGACCAGAACACTGGAGGGAGGTAAGGTGGAAAAGCAGGGGTTGGAGCCTGAAGCAGTGTGATAACGGCAACATTTGGCAGTGATGCCAAGCAGTAGTGTGTGGTCTTGTGCAAAAGTTTTAGCACCCTTGCTTGTATAGCGTGTAGGGCTTCTGTCCTTGTATCAAATTTGCTTGGTAGGGGTTTCAGACCTGGATAGAAGGTGGAAACTCATGCAGCCATGTGGAGAACATATCAAACTCAACACATACAGCAACGATGCAAGGATCTAACATTAATACTAATCTGATAAAAAGTTCTTAAGTAAAAGTACTACTAATTGATGATAATACTAAAAAACATTTACAAATGGCTTCTATATTTTTACTCAAGTAGAAGTATAAAAGTTGCTACTAAATGTGCTTAAGGTAAAAAAAAAAAAAGGTAAATACATTTTATTTTAAAATTAATTTAACCTAAATTTAAAGCCTTTCAAACTCAAACAATCAAAGAAAAAATATTTTAAAATAGGATGTATTTTATTGAGGGTACGAGGTACACATCCATTACACTGAGGGTACATAATTGTTTGTAACTACAATTTTGTGCAACATCTGCAAAAGTCCTACAAATAACCTTATCTTTAACTAACCATAGCAAAAAATGACGAAAAAATTATTTTTAAAAAAGTGATTATTTACTTTGCATTTTTAAATACTGCTAAATCTCTCATAACTAGACATGATACTATTCAATAATGCAGTAATTCATAATAGTTAACCCATACAGTAGTTATTGTCGTTGTTCTGAAACACTATCGCTGCATTTTATCCGAACAAATTACAGCTTCACCAGTTCTTAGAGTAGCTGTCCTTTTAAATGCTACACTATTCATTTACTATACTTAAAATACACCTCTTATATCCATCACAGAAAGAGAATTCACCATCCCATGGGCATAGATAAACCTCTAGTGTTTGCTTAATAAAAACGGTGTAAAGAGTACTCAATTATTTTAGAGTAGATTGCATTATACTGAACAAGATTTTCTTCACGTCTCACATCTCCTCACTCGAAACGTGAACCTGCACACACACTTGGGCTATGATCTCTTATGGATGTATCATAAAAATTTAGTTAAATTAAAGTTGTACTTGCCCTGCAAGAGCTCCTTCACAATCATGAAACGTGGCACGTGGGGTGAGCAATCATTAGGTGTCTGATTAGAGTTGCCTATGGGACGGCAGATCCAGTGTCCAGATCCACTTACAATGGCACCTCAGTTCTTGTCATTAGTTCGTTCCAAAAATCTTTTCGATAACTAAAAAAGTCGAGTACCAAGCAAATGTTTTCCATAAGGAGCTATGTAAATTGAATTATTCCATTCCAGACCCCCAGAAAATCCACACTAGATAGATAGATTGATAGATAGATAGATTGACTGATTGATTTGGCTTTGTCATTGCTCAGTACAAGTACAACAAGGCAACAAAATGCAGTTAACATCTGCCAGAAGTGCAAATAGTAGCAATGTGCAAAGTCGAAAAGTGCAAATATAAAAAAACTGCAATTACAGATATAGTGCAATTATGACTGTGTGTGATAAATGGATGATAAATACGGATATGTGAAAATACATATAGTGTGTGTATATACAGTACTGTGCAAAAGTCTCAGGCCACCATTAGATTAGAAAGGGTATTGCTAAAAAAATGGTATAGTGACCATTTATCATTATTTATCCATCTGTTTGTTTAAATACAACCAAAATTACAGGAAATGAATATACAGTATTAAAACTGCTTTTATAGGTTATAGTGGCAAGTATTTAGTGTGACTTTCTCTTTAAACATGAGCAATAGCAGTACCTGGGAGCTCTGGGGGCAGTATTAGGATGCCAGACTGGTCCTTCTACAGTCCATAGATCCTTTTGGAAGTGTAGCAGCCAAGATACCAATTTTTCAGAAGCAGAACAGTGTAAAAAGCCGAAAATATCCAAAAGTTCACAAAAATTTGAAAGACGATTATCGGAATAGAGTATTGTTTAGTGA
>JAVSBV010135338.1:0-16936 GCA_033117975.1 Parotocinclus spilosoma | reverse complement strand
GTTGCCAATAAGCCAGAGGAGGTGGACCTGGCAGCTACTTGTGGCTTCTCCCCAGCCCGGACAAAAGCAATAATTTTCTTCACCGGGCGAAGGCGCTTGCACTGGCCAATTCCACAGCTGATGGTATTCGCTATGGCCTTCAGGACTTGGTCATGGCGCCAGCGGTAGCGTCCCTCCCCCAGGGCTTTTGGACAGCAGCTAAGGATGTGTTCCAAGGTCCCCCTCCTCTGGCACAGGCTGCAGGCAGGTGATTCCTCCAGTCCCCAGCTGAACAGATTCGATGGACTTGGTAGAACATCATAGACTGCCTGGATCAAGAATCGTAACCGATGGGGCTCTGCTTTCCAGAGTTCCGCCCACGTGACTTTGCGGTCAAGTGTGTGCTCCCATCTTGTCCAAGCCCCCTGCTGCCTCATTCCTACCATCCTGCTGGCCCGCTCCTCTTCTACTGCTGCCCGCACCTCTAGCTGTATCAGGGATCTTTTGTCTTTATCCTGGGCCTTTTTATAGCCAGATGTTGTGCCACTGCCCAGGCCAGCTCTCCCTTGAGTCACTACGCCCACCAGTGCCTTGTGACGAACCCGTGACTCAGCCACAGCTGTAATCCCAAGTATAAATTTATGGTGTGTTTTCTATTTATGCCAAAGTGGTTTCCCTGAAGGTAGAATTACAAAGGACTACAATGGAAGGTACGAAGATTGTGGTAGAAGGAGGGATTACTGATTAAACTACACAGGCTTGTAGTGGGAGCTTGCATGGTAGAACAGCATTTTTATGCCATTATCAATTACAAATTTTCTAAGATCAGTCCAGACATAACAAAGTCACAAAAGTTCCATAGAATGTCTATGGCCTCTAAGCTGACCTGGAAAGTGCAGGAAGAGCCTCAAAATCATTGTGCATGTCTAGGGGTGACTTTTTTGTTTAGTTTTCCTTTTTGGTACTTGAATTTAAAAAAGTTTGTCTTCTCCCTGCTGCTAAAATGCAATGATCAAAGAACACTTTTGTACTTTGTCTTTAGTGTCTAAATTACGACTGTTTGTAAACTGTATGCTAAATGCCATTCATTTAAGCCGATTAAGCAAAATGTATAAACTACTCTGAATTGATTCAGTTTCACGTGAAAGCATGTTTCACATTATTGCACATCACATAATTTGTTTAGTCCTATAGCAGGATAATTCAATTAGTGACTTGGAGGCCAAATACAGCCCCTAAGTAAATAATTACTGGCCCTGTGGGTGATTTTAATATAGCAGGTTTAATGCAAGAAAAATACTTTGAATGTTAGGCAAGTCAATTACGTAGTGACACTTACAAAGTATCCCACTCAATAAATCTTAACAGGCAATTATAGTTTGTGTAAAGACATATTACTTAAACTTGTGGCCCTCAACATATGGTGTTTTAGTAGTCCAGACCACCTCTTTGAATTTGAATATTTGATGCATTAACTGTAGTACAGAGTTAACTCAGAGTTCTTGTAGTTCAATATTTTAATATTGACGAAGATGTGGAAGCTGATTATGATAAATGGAAATGTAAAGGCTTTATAGTTACTGCACAAATAATCCACATCTTCAGTGAAAAATGAATGAATAATGAAACCCAACACATACACCTGTTTGTTCGCCTTGATGCCATTTACATATGTGTGATCCATTAGCAGAAATGCATTAAAAGGCAATAGTCGAGTAGCACTAGTCACTAGTAGCAATCTTCAGATCAAAATAGGCAGTGTAATGCAAAATTAATCAAATGTCTTAAAACATTAATCAGTTAGTAGTATTTAGAAGCAGCTGATGCAGTTTAATGCAGTTCATAATGCACCAAGACCTTAGAAAAGGGATTTAAATTGTAATGTTTGACTACAATCATTAGTACGAGTTAAATGCACTGTCCCCAAAAAGGGCTTGAGCCCCTGTCCATTTACCCTCATACTGTATAAGTGCCCCTTCAGGTGACGGCCTATGGGTGGTTCACAGAACATAAGGTGCTCATGCTGAATGTAGGTTTATAGGCAGCAAACACCAAACACAGTCTCATCCACAATTGCACTGTATCCAAGAAAATCATTTTGGCATGGCAAATCTCAGCACTGACCTAGCAATATAATGGATTAGGTTGTCTTAGGTGTTTAATTGCTCTTCCTTTACACATAATGTTAATATTTATGGTACCAAATAATTGGTAATGATACACTGGTTTGACAACCTCAGCTGCACAATGTATAAGCTGATCTGGATAAGATGATTTGCTTAATGACTTATTGTACATGTATTTTGACTCAATTCATCATCGATGCATGTATCACTACAGCTTTCAAATGTTGAATACATGTCACTTAGATTTACACGTTTTCACTTAGAATTCAGCATGAAACAAAACAACATTTGTGAGTTGATTTTAAATGTATCTCTGTTAGCATATGTATTAGCAAGCTATTGGGAGTACTTATGGTATTATGTGTTATGTATGCTATAAACATCCCATTTCATGAATTTGTTTAATGTTTAATAGCTTGTCTCTATGATTATACTATTAAGGCTGTGGCAGTGGTACAATGATCATTTGATTTAAGTTCTAATGGCTAAAACAGACAATCACCAATGGGTCTGATTTCAAGATATGAATGTTACAAATGATAAAACTTAATAGAATATTATGACAGTGTGTGTGTGAGAGAGAGAGGGAGACAGAAAGAGAAAGAGAGATGAAGAGAGTACAAACAGAAGTATATACTGCATATTAATCTGCAGCTTGGCTAACAAACAGCTATATATTTTGGACTGTGGGCACAATTTGACATATTTCACTTATTGTAGTGTACTTACTTTTGTTGCCAGCGGTTTAGACATTCTTTAATGCAGTATGGGTATGGATATGTGCAGGTAATAATAGTATTTATCTATAAGTATTATTCTGTTTTGTTTAATCTGTTATAGCTAATGGTTTATCCAATGTCTGCTTTAATATTTTCCAGTTAATATCGAACATGTTTGAAAACAACAAATTATTCCTATTGTTGGAATACAGGCGAGACTAACTGAAATAGCAGATTACGCAATCTCTAAAGCATGGACTCCTCCATAAGGCACAGTGAAGTAGTGTAAATACTTGAAATACGTTTAATGGTTTTATATCTGTTCACTGTGCAGATGAACTTATTCAGAGTGACGTACAACATTTCCAAAGAGTAAAGCATCAGCAAGTGCATTTCCAAAGTGCAAAGAGCAAAGTCTGGTTAATATATTCCAGCATATACAAATTTACATAGGTATGTTTCAATTGCTGATATGCATATCAAAGAGACATTGCATTTGGGAGAGTCTTCTCTTTGCTGAAGAAATTATGTATTTAAGTTATCAGGACTGATCTAAATCACTGACAAGTTACCTGTATTTGGCTATATTCCTCCACTTATAAGCAGAGGAAACGGTGCATTGGCAAATGGAGTTTGATGGGTTGGAAGGGTTTAGATGACAGAAAATAGCCCTTTTTCTTTTGAGTGTGAGTTCACAGACTTAATCACAATTAGATATTTGAGAAGTATATTATACCAGGTGTAGCATTAGTCTACTACAGTTATATTATGTCAATGAAAAGTTACAATTAAAGTGATTTGAGGGCAAACGTGCGTGTGTGCGCGCGTGCGAATTTTTACTCTTAATGTGATTCTCAATTTACTTGAAATTATACAGCTGTAGTTCTTCTGCAGTTATGTGTACTTGTAAGCATAGATGCTGTAGTAAAATAACACAGAACAAGTTGTTTTAAATCCTACAGTGATTATTTTCAAAGCAAGCCTTTAAGATTATGACTACTGACTGAGAATATTGCCAAAGATTATAGTAAATACAAATGTATACTTTGTTCATGGTCAGGAGTAAATACTGCTTATTAAGCAACAGAATTATATGAGACAAAAAAAACAGCTGAATAACATATATGTTGGTTAGGGCTTTATATGAATTTTAAGGTTGAATTTGAAGTCTTAAATAATAAAAAAATCTAATTCCACAAAATGAATTCTAATAATAAAAAAACATCTAATTCTAACAGGTAGGGAATGTTGGTCTTACAGTAAGACAACATGCAACAGCAAAACAGTATAAACTGACTACATACACCAGATAATATGAACTACATCACTTTTCCTTTTAACAACACTCAATAAGCATTTCGTAACTGAGGAAACTAATTGTTGAAGCTTAGTAGGTGGATTATTTCCCATTCTTGCTTGATACAATTTCAAGTTACTCAGCAGTCCAGGTTCTCACTCATATTTTGCATATTTTGTTGTATTACACATTTTTAATGGGAGACAGGTCTGGACTGCAGGCAGACCAGTCTAATTTTTACTTCGAAGCCACTGTGTTTTAACATGTGCAGAATGTGGCTTGGCATTGTCTTGCTGAGATAAACAGGGGCGTCCTAGAAAAAGATGATGCTTGGATAGCAGCATATGTTGCTCCTAAACCCGCATGTATCATTCAGCATTAATGGTTCCTTTACAGATATGCAAGTAACCCATGATATGGGCACTAACACACCCCCATACCATCAGAGATGCTGCCTTTGAACATTGCACTAACAACAATATAGACAGTCCTTTTCCTTTTGAAACTGGTGGACTATTTGCTAATGCAGTTGTTCACAAAGTGGGGAACCCTGCCCCATCCAATGGCTGACGTTTCGGGGATGCTCCCTTTATACCCAATAATGTCACTGTGCAATGTTCCAAATAGGTATTTTTTGAGCATTTCTCATCTTTATCAGTCTTTTGTTGCCCCTGTCTCAACTTGGAATGTGTGCAGGCATCAAATTCCAATTAAGTGACTAGTTACAAAAAACAATACATTTTATCCATTTCAACATTAAGTATCTTGTCTTTGTAGTGTATTCAATTAAATATGGGTTAAAAATGATTTGCAAATCATTGTATTATGTTCTTTGGAATTAGCGTTGTAATTTAGTTATGCTATTTTACTATTTGAACTTTTAATTATTGAACTCAATTTGCAATACAACTCATGGAATAGATACTGAAGCATCTGACTGCAAAAAAATACCTTTACTGTTCCATCATAACATTGTACTTTTAGAATAACCTTAATGCAACCTTCTCACTGACCTTCGTGATTTTTATTTAGCCCCTTCAGTGTTATGTCATTTTCTTGACAGTTAAAAAGTGTATTGGGAAAAAAGAATCATTCCATAACTATTTTCTTTCTATTATAATGGGTTAATTGATATATGGTATATAGTATTATATGTATGATGTAAATAAGGATTAGCTGATGATAATAAAAACTGTTTATTGAGTGTAAATTGTACACGTGCAATTAACATTGGGGTGAAGTCACCACATTTCTTTTTAAAAATGCATATACTAATCTTTATAAGTAATTGATTTCAAGGCATCAATTTACTTTTCTCGGTCTACTGACAATTCATATGATCATCTATTTTCAGACAATTTATTCATATCTAAAATCCATTTATCCATCTGCTTGCAGTAAATGTCTATCACAGGCCTCCTTTGGAATATTAAAAAGACATACATTTTTGGAAAGGCAGAGAGACAGCAGCTGATGGCCTTAAAGCTCAATTTAGAACATGGTCTTGTCACGTACTGAGATGCATGAAGCTGTTAGGCCATTAAGAGTATTAAAACCCAGTAAAGCACTCTGGAAATCAATACTAAATTGAATGGGTGACCAATTTAGTGATGCTAAAGCATGTGTGACTTGTTCACTCTTTCTGGCCATGTCAGAACTCCTTTGTCTTGTTTCATACAAGCTATAGTCTCCTTACTATGGGTTTGGGTACTGCCATGAATTCAAATGCCATAAAAATTAATATATGTTAGCAGAATGGTTTGTCAACACATGATCTCTTTGCAGCATAAGTTAAATTAATTTAATGAGTTTGCCTCTCAATGTCTCTGGAATTCTCTACCTTCACAAATTCAGCAGTCAAAACATGTCTGGGCTCAAACTTTAAAGCACACATATTTCTTTTGCATGCAACCTCCCTCTGTCAAAGACTCTATTATAACTCCTGTCATTTCCTCCTTTATGTTGTTATTTATGTATTATGTTATTTGTTTTGTCATCTGTGTGGTTTGTCAGGTTTTAGCATTTACGCATCTGTTCCAATTTCCAATTTCCAATTAAAGTGTCTTTGGGTCTTTGGAAAGCACTATTTCTAAATGTATTATTATTATTATTATTATTATTATTATTATTATTATTATTATTATTATTATTGATATCATTATTATTATTATTATCAGACTTTTACAACAAAGCATTGTCTCAACCAACTTTATAACTATATAAGCCCACAGTTTCAAAAGAAAACCTATTGCGTCAGGCAGAACTTTAGACAGGAAAAAGGATATATGTAAAACTATGTACCTAAATAATACATTTATAATAGTAGTTTCTCTACACAAAACCTAAGTAAAAAACCTTAAATTAAGAACATATTATATAGTATATAGTATATAGAACATAGTATATACTACTTAAAATCTGTAAGATATACTATGTAATATTAAAATGTACTGCTAATACTAATTAGCAATACTAATACTAATAATACTAATACTAATAATAAGAAGAATATAATGTAATGGATAATATAAATATGCTCAATATTTTAAAAGGTATATTAAATAAACAAGGTAATCAAAGTGGAATGAATGGAATAATAAATAATTCATAATAAATGTCCATGTATGTATGGCAATTCCATTTCCTGGTTTTATAATGTGAATATTGAATATGAATTGTGACCTGTGAAGATGATGCAACCCCACATGAACCATTAGGATTATATAAATAAAATAAGAATAAAAGACAATTTAATTGGTGTGTACAATATAATATTACAGTATTGCTCAGCCATGTACTTTCGAAAGAGATGTGCATTTATTTCAATGAAATTTCCTCTTTATTTTTGACTCAAATGAAACCAAGTAGCTCCCTTTGTCAAAACAGATGAAGAGAAAAATCTTTAGACTGGTTGATATGACAACGTTCTTCCGGTTTAATTCACTGTAAAATAAGGAATTTACTGAACTGATTAAATACTGGGCTAAAATGATTTGACACTAACTTTGAGTGGAAATGACACAATCAGACTTTTCTTGTTAAATTTGTTTTTCTCCTCTGTTCTTTCCTCCATTTCTCTTTGCTTGCTTGCATCTAAAAAGCAGCTGCAATCAGACATGCCACACCCACAATCCAGCTACAGAGAAGCTTGTAAGCTAGAAAGTTTTGCAATCTATTTTCCTCTTTTGAACAGTGTACAGGGTACAAGCTTCCAGAAATGCTTGGTTTCACACCGCAAAGAAACCTGCTGAAATTGGGTGCCAGTGACAAGACCCCTGGGGTGTAAATCTGTTGCAAATAACCTCTCCCTGCCTCTTTTCATCTAGGAGCAGTGGTATAATCCAGGGCTTACCACTGCATTTGATCAGACCAGAAACTGACGCCTGACAGGAAACATCAGCTTTGTGCATTGCTATTACAGTTCAAATGTGTAGAGAGCAGAAGTTCAATTTCATAACTTAAGCCCAGACACAGGCCTTGCAAAAGTATTCACCTTGGGTAGGTTATTAAGTTATTAAAAGATTTACAGTTGAGAGATTGCCTTTATGAAGTATTGCTGACATGGTTTGTGTCTATTTTTCTCCTATGAGGAAAGATTACTGCATATCTGAGTATAAAAATACTTACAGATTACTATGATGGAATATTTCCTAAGTGTAGTTTTTCTTCTACGATGATAAGCCATTTATAAGTTAAGAGGGATCACTAAAGTTGCAAGCATGTCTTAAACCCACTGTATAGTCTGCTGAAGTAAATGTCAGTGTTTAATTATAGCAAATATTAAATGATCTACCTAGGTCTTTCTTGATTGCTTGGCTGTACAGCCACTTATGTTCTCTTTAATAAGTGAATCAACTAATGTGTATTCTGAAAAAGGTTGCCTACATTTGTATTAAACAAATTACATAGCTAGCTAGTAACCTCATCTACAGGATTGGCATAGGAGTGCAGAAAAAGGTACAGGGTTAATCCTCAGCAAATTTACCTCACAATTGCTTAGATTCACCTGTATTATAGTGGTTGAATATTTAGCCTCAAATGAAGCCTCCTCTAATGGGTACAGTTATGTTCAGCTCTCGTCCTAATAGTCGTGAAGGAGGCATAGCCACAATTTTTGACAAGAATCTAGCTGTTAGTGCTGAAATCTATTACAAGGCTAATTCATTTGAAATATTGATTCTAAATGTGACTGATCCATCATTATTCAAGTCAAAACCATATTTTTCAGCTCAACACTATTTACCACCCTCATACTCTTACTAAAAATTTATTTGGGTATTTGCAAACTTTCTTTCCTGCTTAGTACTTGCAACAGATAAGGCATTAGTGTAGGTGATTGTAACATTCACTTTGAAAATGAGCAAGATCTAGTTAAAATTTATTTAACTCAAATAAAAGATTTTATTAGTTGTACCCAATACTGTAAAAATAAAGGTTGGCTACATCCATCCTAAATATATATGGCTGTTTGTTAAACTATTCTTTTTTTCCAAGATGTGAAGAAACTAATTAATATATCTATAACCTCACGGTTGAATTACTGCAATGCTTTACTTGCTGGATGATCTAGTAAATCTTCAACTAGTGCAGAATGCAGCAGCTAGAGTGCTAACTAGAACTAGAGCATTTGATCATATCAGTCCTGTTCTGGCAACTATACACTGGTTAACAGTTAATTTCCACATTGTTTTCGAAATATTTATTTTAATACATACATATAAAGCTCTACACAGTCTGTCCTCACATTATGTGAGTGAACTCTTAGTCTCACAATCCAGCATATCTACTTTGTTCACAAGGTGCAGGACCTAATTCCAAGAATAATGTGAATTACAATTTTATATATATAGTGAGAATTTGATGAATGAGTAAATGAGGTATATAGCCTATAAAGATAAAGAAAAAGAAAAAGAAAACTAAAAACAGCCTAAACAGAAAGAAAGTAAAAGGACATAAAGGCGGAGAAATAAAGGATGGCTTTCAGAGCAAAGGATCTACAGATGGCCGTGATGGCCGAAGATCCAGGGGGCTGCACGTCATGGCCGGATACAGGGGTCGTGCCGATAGTGACCCTATAGTGGAAGTGGACCAAAACAGATATGTTTCAGATATGCAGAGGTCTCAACATAAACAACAAAACAATTTGAAGCAGGGAACCCGAGAGGTTTAGGAATTATATGTCTCTGACAGACCACAATATTAAAGGAGGACTAGTGCTAAATGCATTTCTTTTATTAAAATTTTCCACAGAGAACAACACAAAAACCTGTGCTATCTTGGCCTCTTGTCGGTGTGCTTCTGTCATGGCATCTGTCCGGGTGATCAATGCCTCCTCTCCCTCATCTTCACACCATACAGAAACAGGTTTCAACAGACAATCTGGAGTAGGTTTAAAAAGACCATCTGTGTCCACTGCACTCCTCCAGCCTTGCTCCCGACCATGCCCTGTGTCACTTCTTTGCAAGCCCATCTGGGATTATAATGTAGGACCTCAGGAAATGCAATTTCCAGAAGCTGGTACCTAGCATCATGTCACTACATGTAAATATCACTGTATTATTTAAAGAATTACATATTTTTTGAATTAAGGTTATTATTGAAGACCACATCAGTTCTTGGACAGATGCATCTTTCTGCCAGGGCAGCATATTTGGCAAATGTAGTAATAGATGAAACATTGTTAAAAATCTGATAGTTATATATTTATATATATTTTTTTCTATTGGAATAAAGAAAATAGCCTTGAACGATGTATATATTAATGTAATGTAATATTATAATAAATCAGAAAAATGGAAATAGAAGACTTATACTGGCATGCAATTTAGTGCAAGTGTCTCTCACCAAGAAAACAGTAAGAAACAAAAGAAAAGAAGGAGCAGTTATAGACAGTAGTTAAGTGAATACTTACATATTAGCAGCGCACTCAATATATAGAAAAATCCATAAACTACAAGTTGCAATTTGAAGAGCTTATCAATATGACTTTATAAAGTGTCTGTTCATATCTTTGGGTGGAATGTACAAGAAAAACATTGGGATAGGAGGCGGGTAAGGACACAGAGGCTTGACGCTCTTCCTACTACTATTAAGACTACTGCTACTGATAATAATATTAACATTTATTTATTATTAACCTCTGTAGAAAGATTTGGACTGTATAATATGTTGCATCATAGGAATGTACTGAACAGCATATTACAGTAATATGGAAAAACTGAGAAGTAGGGGGCACAAATAAATTTCTTTTTTTTTCGTCTTAAGAAAAACGATAGAATGGTCATATTAGGCCTTGTAAATGAGGCATTTGAGATGGCATCATTAAGCTTACCAAGCAACAGCGGCCCTAATTTGCTATATATAACTGGTTGTAAGCCACCTTTCATATTCTTTACATCATTGAGCTCTGTTAATGGAAATTTGCATAATCTGGATATAATATGCATCCAAGTTAAGGGGATAACTAAACTTTTAAATGAAACAATTATTTTTATTCATTTGTTTATTTTTGCAAATATAAAAAAATTTAACATTTTAGCAACAAATCTCAACAACTGGCTTCAGTATATCGTGATATGTGAATTCTGTACAATTCTTTTGCATACCTATGACCTAAATCCTCATCAGATTTTTGCATAATAGCAGACAAAAAGAACCCAAATAAACAAGTAAGACAAATATGCTTGGTCATTTATTAACTAAGGGAAATAATCCAATATTGCACACCTGAATGTGGCAAAAGTAGGCAAGCCTTTGTCTTCAGTAAGATTGCATTACCTGGTAAACGATATCTGGCAAATGCCTAGATGCCTAGATAGAGATATAATATCACAAAACAAACCCTTAATCCCATGCTAATACCACCAATGTTACATAACCTTCTAGCTGATGTCATTTTTATTAGATCATTAACATCAGGCAATGTTATAGAACCATTTAATTGCTTTAATTCCTTTAAAGTTACCCTGGGTTTCATTGTGACCTTGCAGACTATTACATGCCTGTTTGTAACATTTTCAAATCAGATGAGCATCAACAACTCTTTTCTCATGCTCTTAGTAAAGACTTTGACTTTTATTTATATACAATAGGGTGCCCACTCACACCCGACTGTCATCCCATTAATTGACTTTAATTTAAATTTAACAGTTAATCCCAGAGTTACCTATACTTTTTGCCACTCACATGTTTGTAGTATTTGAACACTGTCCTCAAAAAATAAATGGCCAAGTACAAAGCGGATACCAAAAAAGTTGGGACACTAAACAAATTGTAAATAATAACTGAATGCAATGATGTGGAGATGGCAAATGCCAATATTTTATTCGTAACAGAACATAGATGACAGATCAAAAGTTTAATCTGAGTAAATGTAACATTTTAAAGGAAAAATATGTTGCTTCAAAATTTCACAGTGTCAACAAATCCCAAAAAAGTTGGGACAAGTAGCAATAAGTGCTCCCATCTAGACGTCATCTCTTTCAGGGAAGACCCTGCATTTTTCAACTTATGCTAAAGACTTCAAGCATAAGTTCTAAACACTTTTCAAAAATATCACACACAGCTGAACGTGGAGTATCTAGAAAGGAAGAACTTTTACAATCTGACTTGTTGCAAAGGTTTACTATTGCAGTACTATACTATTAATTCAGTTCGCTATATAGAAGAACTTATTCTTTCACGATTGCTAGTAAATGCAGACTGCGTAGTTGGGTGCTTAATTTTATACACCTGTGGCAATGGAATTAAATGGAATTCTGATTTTAGAGATAAAGAGGTGTGTCCCAATACCTACAATGCTACAAACTAGTCCATATCGTGTGTGTATACATACCTTCAAAATTAAATATCCCCTAGTTTTTAATCAAGCACATTTAAAAATGAAATATCTCCTAGATATATTTTTGAGCAGTGTATATACTTTATATATAAATACCTCATTTTTTAACTGAGATAACATACCTGTTCATTGTGAATGATGATCAATTTGACAATCATAATATTAATGAGGTTTCCAATACTTGGATCCTTGTAGACAGCGGCCACCTTAAATGAGAAGCAAATCGTTTGATGTCAGAACGATACCACAGCAGTAATCTTTAAAGAGTCATATAACTGATGTTGAAATGTCAGTAGTACTTTATGAACTACATGTTCTACTACTATGTTCATGAGCTTCTAAAACAAATTTAACGTAAAGCGAAAGAGTCTGTGGAAAATAAGTATCAGATGGGTTCAGTCAGTCTGTATGTGTGCATCCTGAGGGTACTAAACTAGACAGGAATTAATTAGTCTTCTATAAACAGTGTGAATATCACAAAGCTAGAGGGTAAACCACAAACTGAAAGAATCTTAAGCAGTGTCACATTAATAGAGGTGGGTGGGAATGGAAAGTAAAATATAATTAAATCAGCGATAGAGAGAAAGTCAGTCATTCAGTCAGTACTGGGCACTGGGTTAAAACTTTTGTTTATTAAGGGTGGCTATTTACTCTTTAGCAACAGTAAACAGAGCATTACAATAACATTAGAACCACAGAAAACCCCTTTTAGCAGACATGCGCTACCATCTTTGGTTGACATCAGAGATTATAAAAACTCCACACTGTTTTACAGCACTTAGTCTGAAGCTGATGGTGTCAATCAAAGCAAAACTCATACACATAAATGTACCAGAGAAGAATAACCTTGATGTAACAGATAAGAGACTGGGGCACACACCCAAGAAATCTATCTCTAGATATAAACCCATTTACATGCAAGTTCATATAAGGATAACTAGCACATCTTTCGGTATTTTTAGACTAGCTGCTCTGCATCAAACCTGCCTCTAGAAGCCAAATTTGTTTGCATAGATAAAACCAAGCTGTTGAGCTCAAGTATCTTCAAACAAAACTACACATTTGCCATGTTGGATAAAAATCCAATAAGCAGCCTTAAACAATATATAGGAACAAAAAAGGATCAGATTAACATATTACTTACAACTGATATGATTGTTAGAACAAAATGTTCCAGATTGCGTCCATGGTAGCGGACCATTTTAGCATCAGCTGTCACCATCAGTTCCACAAAGCGTGGGTAGGACAAAAAACGTTTTCTGCGGCTGCCAGTAGTCCTGGTTTTGAAGTTTGTTTTTCGTGTCCCTGGGAGTAATTTGTCCATAGTTTCCAATACAGACTTGAACTCTTCTACAATAGTTCCATTGCTATGGGCATGTATGGGATCTTCCACAAGACCTGTGAGAAAAGATGAGAAATCCATCAATAGGTTTCATTATTAAAGGTTTTATTACAACCCGAAATCAGAAAAGATTGGACAGCATTTGAAATGCAAATGTGACTTTGACTATTATTTCAGTATGGACCTGTGATATTTCACTTTTCTTCCGGTCAACTTTATTTAATTTGTTAATAAACTTCTATTCCTACACAGTTACATTCCAAAAAGCAACAGCAACAGAAGGCCATATCGGGTGCCACTCCTGTCAGCTAAAACCAGCCAACTGAGCCTACAATTGGCATAGGCCCATCAATATTGGACAATATTGGAAATACCACATTAGAAAATGGTAAAATTTTGCCTGGTCTGATAAGCTGATTTATATTGTGACACAATCGGATGGTAAGGTCTAAACTTGATGTTCCCAGTACCTTGTTGAAGCAATGCCACAAATAAGGCAGTTCTGACAGGAAAGGGAGATCAAAAACAGTAGTAGCAAGATGTCACTAATACAGTTGCCAGTGAGTGCATATACAGCTGATTCATGAGACTTTCACATTTTCACAGACTGCCATTTCTACTAACTATGTAATTTTGATTTTGTTAAGTACTTCATGCTTTGGATGAAAACAGCCTAACAAAGTACCAAAACTTTGATCTGGCATGGGTTGAAGGAACAAGCTAAGCTTGTGTAATTCCTCTTTTGTATCTGTGACACAAAAATGTGAATGTTTGTATTTCCCAGTTTGCATATATTAAGTCATCAAGATGGTGTCTTAAAATCGCATGGGATAATGTTTAAAGTATGACTCAATACTTGATGTTAAGTTTAAAGGATCATTCTTTTTGACAGTAGACAGGTTTCACCATGAATATATATATATAAGATGCATTATATTTTGGTGTTTCTAGGTTGCTGGTTTCATGCAGTAACCCATATTAAGATGGTTCCTTAAACCTGATGGATTTGAAAGGGGAAAAGTTGGAACAGAATGGAAATTGCAAAAAAGTGTTATTTCTCACATTTAAATTGACAGATATCTATACCTGCATTTCGGGTCTGCAAAACATAAAAACATTTTGAAATGTTTTTTCAACATATTCTCCACATATTCTTTACTGAAAACAAATTAGGACTGCAATCAGACCAGTACGATACCCATACCCTCTTCTACCCCAGCCATGTCTTTGTAACGTGTGCAGCATGTGGTTTTGCATTGTCTTGTTGAAAAATGTTTGTACATCCCTGGAAAAGATGATGTCTTGAAGGCAGTAATGTTGCTCTAAAATATTAATGTACTTTTCTGTTAATGCTTCTGTTAATGCTATGCCTCACGTATACATAAACACAGATGCAAAAGATGGACATCATCACAAATGAGATACATGGATAAAACCTGCTTTATACCAATGATTTAGGCTAGAGTTGGTGGTGTAATGGTATGGGGAATGTTGAGCTTTGCTTAAACACCACAACTGCATATATACTATATATTGCATGTAAAGGCATATTTGTTGAAGCATTTGTTGACTAAAAATGTAAAGACTAAAATGTTTAAAACATGTGTAACAGATTAAATTTAACAAAAGTAAATTTCTACAGTAATGTTCTTATTAAACAAAGACTATAATGCAGTCCACATCTATTTAAAATATGATCAAAGTTTACTCATCATCATTTTTACTGTATTTTTTAAAAACATTTTTACAGTATTTAGTGGTTATTTGTCAGATAAACCACATATGGTTGTTTATTCATATTGTATACTGGAACATTTAGCTCTTGATTAATAGAGAGTATGGAACACATAGTACATGTGATGATTGAGACCCAGCTCTTTAAACAAGCATCTCCCTGCCCAAACTGCAAATAGCAGACAGGTAGAAGGACATCTATATTGTACTACCAACATCTGTCGACAAACATCAGTATATTTTAAATGCATTCAGGTACATTTATTAATGTTTATGAAGGTGATACTGCATGCATATTGCACATCTAGGTGCCAAAGCTATTTGAAGCAATGGTGTAGTCAGTAAGTCAGTTTGTGTGAAGGAACTAGAATAGATATCAAATACTGTTGCCAAAAGATATCAAAAGATGTGTGTGCTCTGAACTTTCTTTGCAAGTCGCTGACGAAACAAACAGCAAACAGTTAGTTCCACTACACTGCATTCTGGGAGTACACATGGTGTTATGTCAGAAAGGGAGCGTGTAGTATTTTGGCATAGTGCCACACCTGAGAACAGATGGCAGTCACAGCTCAATTCAGTTTCAGAAACCAAATGGTACAGTAGATACTTTTTTTTAGGATTATTATTGCTGGGATTTCTAAATGGCCCTTCTTTCAAATTATTGCCTAGTATTTTCTTGCTGTGTGTAAAAAATAGCAAAATGTCCTGTCAGAACAAGTTTCCTAAAGTGCTTAGATTTTTTTAGGGTGAAGCTGTAGGCAAAAAGTCATTTCAGCTTGGAATTTGATTTCTGAATTACTGAATTTGGTAGGTTGTAAAATCAAATCCTTGCTCCACCACACTGCAAATGTAGGGCAATTAAGCAAGACTGACTACTCTAGGTGGTGTGTGTGTGTTGTGGAGTCAACTGGAACTTGATTTTAATTGGCATGTACCCAAAAAGGTTGAAATGACAAACTGTGCATGCGCACACGTGTGTGTTTGGGGGGGCGGCTGTTACACTCCTGACCACCGGCAGCATAAACACCATGATCACTTCCTGCTTTTAGACAGGATGCCTCGTATCCTGCAGTATGCTTACTATAATGCAATTTGTTAATGTTACAGCATGGCTGCTTCAGATGGAGTGCTGTTCTTTCAGCTGGGAAGAGAGACTTTGTTCATGTTTTGACATATCTTCCCAACACTTTTGATGAAGATTATCCAGATGTTTGATTTGGAAGCTTTGAAAATCCAGGAAAGAACAAATGCCAAAAATAAAACGAGACTTTACAAAGGCTGGATTATCTCCTATTGTCACCAGAACACACTTGGCAGTGTGACAAACACATATTGAGTAAGAAGTGAACAATGAAACCACAAACAGTGCCAACTTTAAGTGTGTGGTCTGCCACACACTGCTAAACATTTACTACATATATCTGACAACATCATGGGAAGACTAGCGGCTCCACATGATGTCTGTTGGATTAGTACAAAGTGCTTGGCTTTTCTAAATAAGATCATTATGTGAAATCATGATACTGAACTCCAGTATATACATAATTTAGTATTGTTGATTTGATAATACCTCTTTGGAAAATTCAGATAAGTGGGAAAACTGGTCTGTGGGCAGTGCTTGTATCATATTTTGCTAATAAATAAAATAACTAAATTCTGCTAAAAAAATATCACAGAATATGAGAACCCGAGAGGCAAACTGATACCTGTTTCTATTAATAAAATAAAAAAATATATATATATATATATATAAAAATAAAAGTCAGAAGTAGTAATACTGAGAGGACAGGAGACGGAGATGCAGAACAATGGTTGTTTATTTTTCAGTGTATGGCACAAGCAAGGAGTCAAGTGAGGTGGGAGGCGAGAGGCAGGAGGAGCAATGGGGCGATGTTGCTG
>JAVSBV010135329.1:0-16938 GCA_033117975.1 Parotocinclus spilosoma | reverse complement strand
ACTGTGGAATGGCTGTGTCGGGGGTGGCTGTGTGAAGGCTGTTGGGTGGCTGTGAAGTGACTGTGGGTTGCTGTGAGTTGGCTGTGGGGTGGCTGTGAGGCTGTGTTGTGGATGTTAGGTGACTGTGGAATGGCTGTGTCAGGGGTGGCTGTGTGAAGGCTGTTGGGTGGCTGTGAAGTGACTGTAGGTTGCTGTGAGGTGGTTGTGGGGTGGCTGTGAGGCTGTGTTGTGAATGTGAGGTGACTGTGGAATGGCTGTGTCGGGGGTGGCTGTGTGAAGGCTGTTGGGTGGCTGTGAAGTGACTGTGGGTTGCTGTGAGGTGGTTGTGGGGTGGCTGTGTCGGGGGTGACTGTGAGGCCGGGCGTTTTTTTTTTTTGTAATGTTTTTGTTTGTTGTGCCGTTGCTCTCTAAGTGCTTGAGCTTCACCTGCTGTGAGCAGAAGTGTTTAAATCACAGCGAAGCGGGAGGTTTTTTGTGGCACTGATTTCCTGAAACCTCTCGCAGATTGAAAGTCAGTCTGTGTACTGGTGTGGACAGTCGGATCTCCCCGTGAAACCTGACACATGATTATTTTTTCATTTAATAACCTTGTCCTCTGATGAAGAGCTGTGATTTGTGATTAGAAGAAAATCAGATGGTTTGTTGCTATTTAGCAGCCTAAGGATTTATACAGTAAATACGAATATGAAATAACGATAGGGCTGTGCTTTATTTATTTGTTGTTGTTACTACTGAGAGTCTTCTGGAGTTTGTTTATTAATTTATGATATTAATACATTTACCCAGCATCCACTTACTCAAAAAAATCTGGAATACAGATTGCTCTGACCACATTGCAAAGAAGTTGACAATGATTCTGGACCTTTTTCATTATTGGGATACAAACCCATAAGGTTATAATAGTAACCCAATAATAGTATTGGGACGCAGAAATGTTTAAACTGGCATTTATGAATGGAACTTTGTATTTTAGATATTTTAATGGTGCTTTATAACATAATCCAGCTACTGATAAATGTCAGCTTGTTGATGCTACTGTCAAAGTCATGCCATACGAGGTCGTTTCCCAGCCCGTCAGAGTTGGGTTCTTGACGTTGCATTTCAGTAGAATGTTAAACGTGCAATGGTTTCTAATGCATGCTCATTCAAACCTGGATCACGTTTATTGATCCGGACTTTGTTGTCGTAAAGCAGAAAATGACTTGCTCGGTGACTAATGGCTAAATCGTCCATCAGCCAGTTCTAAATGAAGAGGATGTTACAGTCATTAACGCGGCTGCTGGACTAACATGCATTTAGAAGGTGAAATTTGATTCAGAGTCATTTTCTATCGACTCGTCAGAGTTCAGCAAAGGTTAGAGCAGCAGCTAATCAGCGTCATGTCTTCTATCTGCCTAGAATGATTGGACAGTCTCCGGGGCGAGAGCACAGAGGGACGACGCATCGCCCTAAAATCAATACGGAATTAACAATAGAGACGGCGAGGAGGAGAGAACAAACGTATTGTAGGCCATGAAGAACGAAACATAACAACGTCTTTTAATAGACCAGCGATGATGTTTCCCAGAGTTTCAACACGAGATAGTTCCAGTTTTCAGTTCTGGTTATTAGTTCTGGGTCACATTTCCAGTTCTCAGGTCTGGCTCACAGTTCCTGTTATCAGTTCCATTAGTCAGCACAGTTCTTACTTCTGGTTCTCAAAGGTGTTCTGCATTTATCTTATATATTCAGTGTAGACTTCAGTTCTGGTTCTCACTTCTGGTTCTCAGTTCCATGACACTGCATACAGCCCTATTTCTAGTTCTTATTTCTATTACTCAGGGTGGTTCTTATTTATGGTTCTCAGTTCTGGTTCTAATTTCTGTTTTTTATTTTTAGTTCAGGTTCTCAATTTCATTACTCAATATTGTTTCCAGTTAAACTTCTGGTTCTAATTTCAATTTCAGTGGATGGTTCTCAGTTCTGGATCACAGTTTTAGTTCCATTACTCAGCACAGTCCTTATTTCTGGTTCTTAGTTCTGGGTCACAGTTCCAGTTCTCAGGTAAGTTACTCAGCATGGTCCTTAGTTCTGGTTTTTAGTTCTGGGTCAAATTTTCAGATCTTAGGTAAATTACTCAGCATGGTTCTCAGTTCTGGATCATAGTTCTGAGTCACAGTTCCAGTTTTTAGGTCAGTTACTTTGTATGGATCTCAGTTTTTGTTTTTAGTTTGGCTTTTATTGCCTGGTTCTTTGTTCTGGGTCACAGTTCCACATTTCAGTTGCATTACTTACCACATTTTTTTTTCAGTTTGGTTAGTTAGTCTTAGTTCTAGTTTTCTATGTGGTTCTTAGTTCTGGTTCTCAGTTCCAGTTCTCATCACTGGTCCTTACTTCTGGTTCTCAGAGGTCTTCAGCATAGTTGTTTGATACATTATTCAATGCAGTTTTAAGTTTGGTTCCTCAGTTCTGGTAAGCTTTTTAGTTGTGGCTTATTTTTAGTTCTCAGTATTGATTCTTAGTTCTGGCTTTCAGTTCTATTACTCAACCTTATTGTTCCATGGAGCTGTCTGGTGGACCGCGTAGGGCGGCGCATGCTGGACGATCCGTGGGCCTGAGAGGGAGGCAGCAGAGCCCTTTAAACAAGGCAACCCGGTTGCGCGGTTCATCTCCAAGTGAGACCGGGGTATTGGAGGCACGTACGCTTTGTCTAGTGGCTCGCCCCCTGGTGAAGCTCGGCCGCTTGGGCTGAGCACTGGCATGGCTGAACACTCCGGCAGTGTTGCGACACCGAGGTGGGATTTGGGGCAGGGTCCCCGGGGGACTCGCCCATGGGGCGGGGCGAAGGTCTTACCCATGCGCGTAGACACACCAAGCGCGTAGACACACCAAGAGGCCATCCACCGATGGATCCGGAGGTCGAAACGCATGTGAGCGGGCAGCCAAGGATGACCCAGAACAACCTGCAAGTGGGTCACCAGCAACGAGAGCCATTCTTTATGCTGCCAAAATCTGAGGTTCAGAAGGCGGGTCTGGTAGGTAACAGGGCCCCCTAGGAGCTGCCGGCCATCGACCCCACAGACCGACATGGGAGTCAAAAGTTGCTCCAGGGGTATCCCGAGGTGTCGGGCCAACCCCTGGTTAAGGAAGTTGGTGGTTGACCCAGAGTCTATACCAGCCCGTACGGTGGCAGACCCTGTCTTCCACACCAGGGTTGCCTTGAAACGGATGCCGTGATGTCCCAGTGACATGGCTTTACTTTAAGTGAGGTGCCCTTCTGGGGGGCCCTGGCAAAGCCCATGCCGCCTAGCTGCATGGGCTCGGGTGAAGGTGACCGCTCAGGGATGGGGTCAGGATGAGACCAAAGAAGGTTGCGACCTTGCAAGTGGGGCAGACGCCCGCGTGTATCAGCCTGCTAACGGACACGGTTGTCGAGTGATGCGGCGAGCTGGTAAAAAGCAGAAAGGGAAGTGGGGGGGGGGCTCGGAATACAAACTTGTCCTTAAGGACCTCGTTGAGGCCCCGATGGAAAAGGATGCTAAGGGGGGGTCCCCCCCAACTTGCCTCGGCTGCCAGGGTGCGGAACTCGACTATGTAGTTGCCCTGGGAGATCTCCACCAGGCGTGGTTCCACCTGGCTCCTCCCTAAGGGGTGGAGAAAAGTTTCCCTGAGGGCAGTGGAAAAGGCCTCCTCAGAGGCGCAATCGGGACCCTTTTGTTTCTAAACAGCGGTGGGCCATTCTTGGGCCCTTCTTGAAAGGGGAGGGACCATATATGCCACCTTTGAGCGCTCAGACGGGAAGCACGAGGGTTGCAACTCAAAAATGATCCCCCATTGTAGCAGGAACCCTTGATACTTGGTGGGATCACCGGAAAAGCGCTCGGGCAGTGGCAGTGGGGTCTCAACCGGGGTGTAGGGAACAGGGGCGGGAGTGCTGGTAGCTTTGGCGAGGCGCTCTGTAAGCCTCTTTATGGCCGCCTCATGGCGTCCAATGGCTGCCCCTTGTAGGCGATTTGCCTCAGGGACGTCATGGGCACTTGCTGGGTCCATTTATGGCTACGTCGTTCTGTTATGATATGCGGTTTAGGACTCAAGGATGCGGGAAGGAATGAACCCCACGACGTATAATAAGAATGGGGAAATAACTAAAAAGGCAGAGCAAAAGGCTCCCCAAAGTACAAAAACTAAAAAGGGGGTAAATTCACGCAGCGTCAATGTGCGGCGATATGGCTGAGGGCAGACGTGCAGTGAGCACGAACGGGTGCCGATTTGGGACTCTTCCCAAAACGAGTGGCGTGGAGAAGCTCCGGAAAAGCAGAGGGTGAGCGTGAGCTCGAGTGTGCGATAGCGCACGAGGAAGTCGGGCCGGGGCGCGTCTTAAATGGAGCACGCAGCCGGCTGGAGTGAGGATCGATAGGAGCTGAGTTAGGACAGGAACGGGAAACCCTGGATCTGTCCCTATGGGAGCTACGATACCTCCAAAGTTTCCCTTGTACACATCAGTCGGCACAAATGCCCCGGGACGTTACCGTCTACTTCAAAGTAGAAAATTGTGACGCGGGTCAGTCGAGCAGCGAACTACAAAAAGAAGAGCGTGCTGCGGCTTAAATGTTCGGTATGGCGCATTAGGTGATGCGAGCGATGGACTGTAGCACAACACAACGCTTGGGGTCATACTTTTATCGTAGACCCCCCAGGTGTTCAATATCACGTCGTCAATTAAACACCGGATATAACCGACGTCCCCGGACGCTCTGTAATGGCTGCTGGGCAAGCCGCGAGCGCACTGGGCGTCTAAGGTAAACAATTATTCTCAGTTCTAGTTTTGGTCTTGGCATCAATTCTGCTTCTCAGTTCCAGTTTAGTAGTTTTGAGTTCTAGTTCCATTAGTGAGCATTGTTCTTAGTTCTTGTTTGTAGTTCTGGTTTTTAGTTTTGACTCTCAGTTCCATTACATGACTTGATTCTCAGGTTTAGTTCTTAGTTCCATTATTCTGTGTTCAGAAAAAAACAGAAAGGAACGGGAAGCTTTGCTCTTAAAACCGGGAACACTTTTGGAACTGATTCACAATTAAAATGACAAACCTCTCCGCGCCCAAGGTAGGGTACGGGGAACGAACCATGCAGGTTCAGTGCTGGATGACAGAGCTGTACTTACAATGCCATTCTGGTTTGAGTCCCACATCTGGTGAGGTTTGCATGTCATGGTGTATTCTGTATTTGTTCTGCCTGGTCAGGGGCTTCTATCTTCCGAGTTTTAGAGTTCTTTCTGTAAATGATGTCATCACACGGTTACGGGGTTTATTTTGTAAAAATTAATGTTGTGTTCTGTAAATAAGCGTGGCGGTCCGGAGTGGATCTGATGCGAGTGTTTAGAGGAAGATTAGAGAGGAGCAGCGATCATGCTGTCACTGAACTGCAGGATAATAAACAATCCTGTATTATCAGTAAAAAACACCTGAGTGAAAGAGCCGCAGGACTCGAACCCGGAGCCGTCTGTTATTTAATCACTCCGTTATTTCACTCCGTCTGTTATTTAAGATGTGTTTGTGTTTTGAGCCGGAACAGAGACAGAACCAGAACTTTTAACCCGATGCGTCAGAGACAGAACCAGAACCTCTAATCTGTTCTGATCTTCCTGTTCTACGTAAAACGTGTATAGAATCTTTCTCGTTGGCTCAGGGCCAAAGTGGCATCGTTAGGTAATTGCAGTGCTCATGGAGGCCGCAGTAAAATGGACTGATTTGCCGTGCGGTCCGGACCTGGCCCCTCTCAGTCGCCCGCCTTCACTTAAGAGACGCTCATTAAGATTGAAAGCTAATTAATCATTCGTCCTTTACATCTCCCAAGGCTCCTGTAAACGAGTCACGTCTTCATCAGGACCAGACACATGGAGGACGTTTGTAAACAGCGGATGCCAAAATCGGTCCTGAGACCAGACGACTTACAGGAAAATATTGATCATTTATTTACGGAAAGGAATGGAACGGATCAATAAACAGGATATATCAAAGTATATGCCCATTTTATGGAATGTGTTACAGCTCTGAAATGCAGGACAAGGTGTGCAAAAGTTTGGTCACTCTTTTGGATGATCCTGTTTGTAAGCTTGTGGAAATTGAAGCCGTGTCTCTAACGAACGTAATTAAGGTAAGATTTATGTTCCTGTTAAATGTTAAATCACGAGGGGTTCGAGGTCAGCCCGTACGACTCCATGATGCTAAATTGATTATCATAAGGTAATGAAGGTGAGGAGGCTAAACTCGATCATAGAGACAACTAAAAGGGCAATCGGTCAAGTAATTTCGGAGGGTTTTAATATTTTTGACGGTAATTAGATGTCGATTTGAGCCTTATAATATTAAGATTTTTCTTATATTTTTTGTGAACAATTAATGTATTTTAATTTAAATTATTCTGAATGAACGTTCAGCTTAAATAAATACGTTTCATTTTTATTTTGTAACAATTTTCTTACATGGCATACACAAGTATGTGGACGCTGTAAGAACTTACAGTCCCTTATAATTTCTCTTTTGGTTTCTGAACTGGCTCCTGTTTTGGTTCCTGTTCTTGTTCTCTTTTTCATTTTTTTATGGTTCCTGTTCTGGTTCCAGTTGTGGTTCTTGATTTGTCTCATTCCGGTTTTGTTTCCAGTTCTGGTTCCTGTTTTGTCTACAGTTCTAGTTCCTGATCCTCTTTTCTTGTTCCTGTTGTGGTTCATGTTATGGTTTTCGTTCTGGTTTCTGCTATGGTTCCTGATTAGTTTTTTTATTGGTTCCAGTTGTGGTTCCTGTTTTTGTTCTGGTTTTGGATCCTGTTCCTGTTCCTTTTTTTCGCTACAGTTTTGGTTTTTGCTCCTCTTTTGGATTTTGCTTTTGTTCCTATTTTGTTTTTTTTTCTGTTACAAGTAGTGGTGGTTTTTAATTAGGACCCAGGTATGCAGGATAAACGTATCCCACGTCGTATAATAAGAATGAGGAAAGAATATAAAACAACTGAAAAGGGATGAAGAGCGGAGTGTAAGGCTCCTAACATAATGAAACCGAAAGGATAAAGGGTCGCGCCAAGGTTGCGTCCCAAGTGCGACCTAGTCGCGAGAGGACGCCAAAGCATCAGTCGGGACAAATGTGCATAAAGCACGGTTGGGACGTCTCTTAAATGGCGAGTCACGGAGGTAGTCCCAATGCCAAGGAGCGAGGGTGAGCTCGAAAGTGCATGCAATTACTAAAGAGCTCTAATGCATACGCAGCGTGAGGGGGCAAAGAAATTTCAGAAGTGGCTAAAGCGCAAAAAGGCAAGAATATAAGCTCAGGGCGCGCTTATAGCACGAGTGTGAATAACACAGGAAAGGCGCAAAGTGCCAGAACATGATAATGAACCCAAATACGCTAGGAGCGCGAACGAGAATAAATCGCAAGGAGCACGAAAAAGCCAGACGAGGGAGTGTCCTATTCAGAACAAACACCCGGCTGGAGTGAGGCTAGGTAGGTGCCGACGACCGAAAAGCATGAGCTCTAACCGTGTGAGGAGCCTCAAAGTGCCCCTAACCAACTAAATACCTCGGGGGTTACCCGCCCATACCAGTAATAAGCCCCCGGACTTAACCACTATCTCTAGGGAACGCGGAAAGGCGCAAGAGCGCCGGTGGTCAGACACGCGAACCGAACGAAGATCGAATCCCGAGAGAATGATGATGACCTTGCCCTGAACAGCGGCAAAAACCACGCCTTTATAGGACGCGAAGCATCTGTTCGGGATCTAGAGATAATTAAGATAGTGGATATTAAGCCATCCCACCGATGGCTCTGTAATGGCGACAGGCGAGGACGGCCGGACGCACCGGGGGAAGGTAGGAACCCTAACATTTTCTGGTTACTGTTTTGGTTCCTTCTCTGGTTTCTCTTTTGGTTCCTGCTCTGGTTCCTGCTCTTAAGTTAACTTTAGATGCTCCATGATGCTAAACTGATTATCATAAGGTAATGAAGGTAAGGAGCTTAAACTCGATCATAGAGACAACTAAAAGGTCAGTCAGTCAAGTAATTTCGGAGGGTTCGAATATTTTTGCCAGTAATTAGATGTCGATTTGATCATTTTGTGGATGTACGATATTAAAGAGTTACTTAGAAAAATAAATATAATATTCTAATACTAAAACATACAGCAAAAACAGAATATGCACATACTTGAATGCTGGCCTGCTTAAAAATGATGTAATTAATCGATTAATGAATGAATTTATAAATGGAGAGCAGGCCTTGGTTCATGTTAGCATGAACTTTATATGTGATGAGGTTGTTTGAGGGTAAAGTGGGATTGTTAGAGGAAGTCTAATCTCTGTCCCTCGTTGTTGAAGGGCGCGATCATGATTAATGCATCAGTGCTAATGGTATTGATCGGCCAGATAATTAAATGGTCATTTTGGAGGTTGCAGGAAGCAGGATGTCACACGGGGACTAAATCGCATTGGGTGCATCGGTCAGTCATTAAGAAGTGAGGAAGTGGTTGAAACTCCACATAAATTCAACATTCAAATGTTGTGCAAATTAAATAAATAATTTAATTAATATCCGAATAAGAATTCCTAAATAAAATTTAAATTGTTTATGATGATTAAAGTGTTAAATATTATTTCAGTGAAAAGCATTTGCAGTCTTAAAGAACATAAAAAAAAACTAATTCCTTAGATGTGAGAAAACAAACTGGGCCAATAAATTAATAAAATATAAATATTATAATTATATTATAAAATTCTATTAAATGTAATTTATATAAAGGAATGGAAAGTTCAAAATAAATTATAAATAGTTTGTTTTAAATAGTTATTATAAATAGTATTTATATTTTAGCACTGTTAGTGTTATTATTATTAAAATAAATATATTCATTAATATATCTTCATTAGTAATAATGTTTTACTTTAAAAACATATTTTCTTATTGTCAATTAAGATCTATTTACGTTTAATAAATGTATGAAATAATAATAATAATAATAATAATAATAATAATAATAAACTAATGTTTTTTTTATATATTGTAAATATACAAATAATGCAAAATTAGGGGATATTTTATTTTTGTGAGCAGTACATTTTATTTATTTCATTTTTTTCTGTCTTTCCTTCTTTCTTACCTTTTTGCTTCATATCTTCTTATGTTCTTTTATTTTTAAAGTTTACTTTAATTTTCTCTTTTCTGTTCTTATAATTATTTCATTTACACTTTATTTTCTTTCTTTTCATCCTCTTTTTTCCATTGTTTTATGGTCCTTTCTTTTTCTTCCATAATTAAAAACACTTTATTTATTTATTTTTTCCAACAAAAAGAATGTGTTTAAAAAATAAATAAAAAACATTTTCTTTTTTCTTTATGCTATTCTCTCTTTAATCATTTCCTTTTTTTACTGTGACTTATTAGTACATATTTTTTCCCACTTTACTTTTTTGTTCTTGATTTCTTGTTTTTTTAAATTTATTTATTTATTTTACAGATCGAGGTTATTTTGGGATTTCTGTATCATCTTTGTGTTCTGATAGATGTCAGAGAACATGACTAATTATTTATGATTGATTTGTTTTATTAAGAGTAAAAAAAAGCATTACATTGAGATAACAAAGTTATTAGTGATTGACTCTTTAATAATTAATTAGTTGAATCTTTGTATGCATTCTAAGTAACGATTTTATAAACCATATATTTTTCTGTGCTTTTTTCTGTGATCAATCCATACACTCCTGTTGTTACGTTCCTGTTTTGGTTCCTGTATTAGTTCAAGTTCTGGTTACTGTTCTTGTTCCTGTTTTGTCCACAGTTCTAGTTCCTGTTCCCCTTTTGGTTCCTGTTCTTGTTCCTGTTTTGATTCCTGTTTTTGTTCCTTTTTTGGCTACAGTTCTGGTTCCTGTCGAGTCGAGTCGACAAGTCGAGTTTAGGGCCAAGTGATTGAGAAAATGTAACAGCGGAAAAGAAAAACTCCCTTAGACTAATAATAAAGCAGAGGAACCATAAGAGAAACCAAGAGACCAAACATCAGTGTTTCTTTTGTAATAATGTTTCTATGGCACCTGTGATTGAGTTTCTAATTTTCACCCCTCTGCTGTCCTCCATTGGTGTTTGTGGCTTTGCTCCTGTATCCAGGCAACAGGGGCGGGTGTTAATCACAGTTGGATCGACGTGTTGATGAGAGGACTGTGCATCACTTTGTTGAGGTGGGTCACAAGTGATGGGACCGAATCCAAAAATCCACTATATCCATCTGCTCTCACTTTTGGTCAAACAAGAGAAGCAGCTGAGACTGAGGAGCGATCTGTCCATCATCAAACCTCCAGCTTTATCTGCACCACAAACAAAAATACACAGAATAAAAAACAGGGCTACCCTGCTGTCAGTCCATCAAATTAAATGTAAAATAAGTGTGGACAACCCCCCCACACAAAAACTAACTATATATTTTTTGTCTATAGCTGTAGTTATATGTTTCTTTATTTTCTTTTATTAGAGTTTTGTACTTTTTCATTTTATTTAGCTGGAATTTTTTAGTTCTTTGTCTTTCTGTAGCTTTTAATTTTTGCTTTTTTATGGTAGTTTCTTAGTCCTTTTTATTATATATTTGTACTTTCTTATTTCTTCATTTTTGTTTGGTGTTGCGTATTAGTTCTTAGTTTTCTTTAAAGTTTCTTAGTTTTCATAGTTTTTTATTTTAGTTCTCATATCTTTCTTTACTGTTTGTACTTTCTTGGTTCTGCTACTTCATTTCACTTTAAAAATAAGTTTATCCTTTTTCCTTAGTTGTAGTGTTTTAGTAATTTGTTATCTTTGAATATTAAATCTGAATCAGTAAAATTAACAAAAAGTGATTTTGCATTTTTGTTTATAACACATTTTCTGACTCTGATCCAAATTTAATTAATAAATCCAAATCTAATCAATAATAAGCATGTGTTATAAACCCTTTAATTTGTTTTAGGGTCTGAAGCACAGGCTCTTCCTGAGCTGATCCGAGTTTTGTTTATAAAAATGTCAAGAGTAATAAATGTGAGCATTAAATCACTGATAAATGCAGCTCTCTGCTTTATGAGTGTTTTGAGTCTGGAGTATAAAATAAATGTTATGATTACATCCTCATACAAATCATAATTCTGCTCGACTCAGGACGGGTTTAGTCCATCACACATTGCTTCAGATTTAGATCAAAGCACGACCATGTCATAAATAACAAAAATTAATCAAGTGATTTACTGATTTATTTATTACAATTAATAAACAAGTGGTTTAGCTGATGTTGCTCTCTTTATTCCAATCTAAAATCTAGACTAAAGGTCCGAGTGTTTTTTTAATTTACAGTGGTCTCTGGACCCTCTGCCCTCATCCTGACCTTGTTCTGTTTATCTGAAATTGGACACTTTCATTTCGGATCAGACAGCCGAGACGTCCAGAGGCGTGAAGTGGATTCGTTTCTCTGTCTGACACGTCTTAGGTCTGCAAATATCCGATATGTCAGTGCTGTCACCTCAGGAGCTTCACCGACCCCTCACTTTTAACATTTCTAAAAAGAAAATGATTCAGAATTACATCAGCATATCCTCAACTCCTTTAATTCTCCCTCTAGCATTTCCAAATAAATAAAAGGTTTTGTTATAACATTGCTCCACCTTCACTTTGGAATTTTTTACAACATACGTATAACTTTCCTTTATTGCATTAGGCTAAGTTTTATATTTCAATTTGACTTTTTTTCTTCTTTTGACTTTCTACATTCAGTTCAGTTCATTTTGTTTAATATAAGCTTTATATTGCATTTAAATGTGTCTGATCTTGAAAAAAATCTAGAATACTGTAATTCTTTTTGTATTTATTAATTTTTTTAATTCTATTTTCTACTTCTAATGTCTTTGTTTCTTAGTTTCTCATTATATAGTTTTCTTTGTTTGTAATTTCATTTATTTAGTTGTAATTGCTTACTTATTTGCTTTCTTTACTTGTAGTTTCATTTTTCTTCTTACTTGTAGTTTCATTTTTTTGTTTTCTTTAGTTGTAGTTTCATAGTTTTCATAGTTATTTTGTTTGTATTTTTTTATGTTTTGTTTTTTAGTTGCACTTTCTAATTTCATCATCTTCTTTAGTTTTAGTTCATTTATTCAGTTTTTTTAATTACATTTTTGTTTTTTAAATTTTTGTAGTTTCTTATGTATTTGCTTTCCACCATTGTTGTTTTAGTTTCTCTGTTTTCTGTGGTTGTAGTTTCTTTTTTTTGTTTTCTTCAGTTGTAGTTTTATAGTTTTTAATTTTCTTGTAATTTCCTATGTTTTGTTGTTTAGTTTTAGTTTCTAATTTCATTCTTTTCTTAAGGTCTGGTTTCTTATTTTTTCTTTTCTTTAGTTTTAGTTCCTTATTTATTTATTTATTTATTTATTTTTGAATTTACTTTTTTTAGTTGTAGTTTCTTATTTACTTGTTTTATTTAGTTGTAGTTTTTTATTTATCTTCATTCTTTAGTTTAGTTTCTTTAGTAGTCTTTATTTCTAGTTGCATTTTTTAAGTTTTTTATTTTCTTTGATTCACCAGTACATCAAAAGAAAAGCAGGGATGATCCTCCACAGACCTAACCTCCCTCAGACACCTGAGGACCAATTTGATTTTGAGTTATTGATTTTTTTTATTTGAGAAAGTTATAGCTGCATTTATAGTTTTTTTCTTACTCAATATGTATTTGTGATGCCAATAGAGGAGCTGATTAAGTTAAAGTGTATGTTACTGGATCTGTAACTTCCTTTATCCCTAATCAAAGTAACTGTTGATTAATCTAAAGAAGATTCAATAAAAGCTCTTTGATTACATTACAATCATTACATACATGATTTCTAAGAATATGTACAGAACCGTACTGCAGCAGAACCTGACCCTATACAAAGTCTTCTTAATTTTAAACTTGTATTTTCCAAATGATTGATCAGGATTAAAAAGTCATAGTCTGAATTATTGTTCAGGTTTTGCAGAAGCTCTGCAGGTTATCTCGACTGATTAACCTCTTATTTCCACCATAATGTGGAGCCAACTGCAATCTCTGTCTAATTTAACTTATCTCATGTTTAAAAACGAAGAACTTGCCTCGGCTTCTGTAAGATCCAACAGCACGTCACTCAGTCTTAATGCCCCCCTCCACAAAAAAAAAGAAACGGAAATTAAAGAACAAAACTCATTCTGCAGGAGATGTAAAATCCTCATGAATTATTCATACTGCTTCAAAGTACATTTTAAATAAAATGTGTATCCATAAAAATAGGACCGTAAGATTTTATCTGTATGACAGTCCAAAATCAACACACACATACACACACGCACCCACACACACCCACACACACACACACACACACACACACACACACACACACACACACACACACACACACACATACAGAAGAGTCTGAAAACAGCAACCCAATTAAACACAGTTCTGTATAACAGTAGATGCTAATTTAACAGCCCTGAAAAAAACAACTTATAAAATAAAATATTCAAGCGAACTAAGTAAACTTTTTCTTCCCACTACATTTTATTAGAGCAGCCTTTAAACCAAATAAAAAATGCAACTATTAATTATATTACAAATGATCTATAAAACATATAGAAATTATCTGTTTATGTTATACAATTATGTTACGTTTATATAAATAATTTATAATTATTATATTTATTTCAAGACTTAAGTAATGAGGAATGAATTGTTTTATTATAATTAATTATATTTCATTATAAATAAACGTTTTTATTCTTACGATTATTATTATTCTCATTTTATATATATATATATATATACATATATATATACGTATATATATATGTATATATATATATACACATTTGCAGTATTACTATATTAATTATTCTGATATTAATAATAATAATTGCAATGCTGTATGTATTATATTATATTGCGTATGCTTTATTATTAGATTAATTATATATAAAAAATTAATATAAACACCTGTTTTAACAATATATATCTTATAATAATAAATTCAATCTTTAATAAGTAACAGATGTTTTAAATATGTAATTTTCATTTTAACAAAACAATTTTATAAATAGTTTTTTTTTATTTTAAATTTTTTAAAATTATATATAACTATATTAAAACGTTTATTTGTACTTATATTTATTTGCAAAATACAAGTTTAAAATAAAGAAGACTTTGTATAGGGTCAGGTTCTGTATATATTCTAAGAAATCCTGTATGTAATGATTGTACTGTAATAAAAGAGCTTTTAGTGAGTTTTTATTATATATAAAAACATATACATATGTGATGTTTTCTTTTTTACATGTTTCAAAATTTATTTTAAAATCATTTTTACTTAATAACCAAGGGAATGATAATTAAGCTTCAGGCGTAAGAAAAAACATCATATAAGTGTAAATGAGATCCATAATGACATTAAGTTAATAATTTTTTGTTAAAGTGAAATATTAGTACAATATCGTATTACGAGTTGCATTGGACTGAATCATTAGAAGTATTTCAGGGGATTGAATTCCTATCAGATGGAGTTAAATCTCCTGTTTGATTGGATCAGGTTGATTTATTAACTCAAATTCGGAATGGATTAAACAGCCAAAGGTGAACATGAGCTGTGAGTGAGGAAATGTGCATTCTGTCACCATCTATCCCCCTTCACAGGACCTGATGGGGATGATTTTGGCTTTGCTTCCTGTTTTCAGCGTGAGGTCCAGGGAAATGTCTGTCTGGAGGAGAGGACAGAGGACGTTCTGTAGGACATGACAGTCATCTGTGGGTTCTGTTCACATGATTCTGCTCTATCTGAACAATGATAGTTTGATGAATATTTATGGAACAGTGAATCACAGAGGCACAATTTCCATTTTGTCATCGACTACAGCGATTTAGAGAAAAAACAGGAAGAAAGATGGACATTAGAAAGTGCTTAAGGTTTTGTAATGACCAAAAGTTTGTGAGTTTTATTCATAAATGATTAAATGATAAGATGCCAGTGCTGGACCCGAAACTTCAGCTTAAGTTTAGTTGTTATAAAAAACAAAAATAAATAAATTCATAAATAAATGTTGCAATAGAAATAATAATAATAATAATAATAATAATAATAATAAAAAGTGCTACGGACCCGTAATAATCTCGAATGATTACCAACTTAAAAAGTGAATGTTAAGCAGTAAATTATTAAATTACAAAAGTAATAAGATTTACAAAAGTAAAATCAACTCAATAAAAGTGTATTTTAAAATTATTATTATTATTATTATTATTATTATTATTATTGCTATTATAGTATTAATACTAATACTACTACTACTACTACTACTACTAATAATAATAATAATAATAATAATAATTATTATTATTATTATTATTATTATACTACTACTACTACTAATAATAATAATAATAATAATAATAATAATAATAATAATAATAATAATTATACTACTACTACTACTATTACTAATAATAATAATAATAATAATAATAATAATTATTATTATACTACTACTACTACTACTACTATTACTACTACTACTACTTCTACTACTACTTCTAATAATAATAATAATAATAATAATAATAATTATTATTATTATTATAATACTACTACTACTACTACTAATAATAATAATAATAATAATAATAATAATAATAATAATTATACTACTACTACTACTACTACTACTTCTACTACTACTACTACTACTAATAATAATAATAATAATACAAATATTATTAATAATAATAATAATAATAATAATAATAATATTAATAATAATAATAATAATAATAATAATAATAATACAAATATTAATAATATTAATAATAATAATAATAATAATATTAATAATGGGGAAAAATATTAAATGTTGGTAGTGATGATGATAATGATAATAAATAATAATATTTATAATTATAATACTATTTCTGTATACAGTATATTATTATTATGTAGAAAAAATAATCACTTAATATAATAATAATAATAACAAAAACAGTAACAATTGTAAAATTGTAAAACAATAAGAATAATAGCAAATTATATATAATTATAATAGTATATTAATATTTAGAATTATAGCATAGTAATAATAATAGTAATAATAGTATTATAAATAATAAAATATATTATTTAAATCTTAATATTAATATTTTATATTGTATTTAATATTATATTATTATTTTATATATTCCAAATTAAATAATAGTATGAATATTTTAATGACAAATTGAATAATAATAATAATAATAATAATACGTACCGTTAAAATAATGGTAATATAATAATAATGATAGGAAAAGTAAAATAATTATAGAAGCAATATTATTATTTTTATTCTTATTATATAATTATTAATAATAATAAAAGAAGTAATAACGATAATTCATAATTATAATAGTAAGATTTATATAAAACAGTAAAAGCTAATAATAGTAACAGTAATAATAATAATAAAAATAATAATAATAATAATAATAATAATATTAATAATAATAGTAATGCCAATAAATAATAATAATAATAACACTTATTATTTTATGATATGTAACAGCATTAATTTAATTAAAATAGAATAGTGATAATACAATTAATAGCAATAAAATATTGATCATATGATAATGTAAAAATAAAGATAGTTGTAGTAAAATAATAAAAATAATATAGAAAAGTTATAATTATTGTAAATTTTAATAATAATTCACAATTATGTATAAAAATAGTATGAATAATGACAGTAAAACAATAATAATGCACTGCTCACAAACATTAGGAGATAATTAATAATGATATACCCCATAATAAAACATCCCATAATGATACATCCCATAATAAAACATCCCATAATGATACATCCCATATTAAAACATCCCATAATAAAACATCCCATATCCCGTTTTTTTGGGAGCAGTATATAATGAGTAATGATAATAATACAGAGGT
>JAVSBV010135320.1:4725-31343 GCA_033117975.1 Parotocinclus spilosoma | reverse complement strand
ACACATTTTATGATGTAGGCCGAAATTGAGCTTCCCCTCCTTGAAAGACCAGCATCCGCCACTGATATATATATATTGTAATTCACTTGTTTCTCTGCACACTTTGTTAGTCCCCTTAACTCTGTTCACCAATTGTCAGGACTTGAGATGGTGGTGGTAGTATCGCATCTGTGTTGGTCCTATGGGGGTCCTGGCCATTAGACAACAAGGCCAAGGGTACAGAAGAACATAAATAGAAAAATACAGAATTTCAAAGACATTTTCACCATATTGCCAGAGTTAAGAGCTTTGCTCAATGGCCCAGCAGTGGTAGTTTAGTGATGCACCTACTAGTACAATAACCCCTTCATCTCACAGTAACAATTAGCAATGACAGCAACATTCATACAAGAGCCACACACATTTTTATTCCCAACTTAAAATGAACAACAATAATGCAATGCATATGAATTGCATTGAATATATTGAATGCAAACAATAAGAAGAGCATAAATAAGTGTAATGCTGTAATAACACAGTGACGCTATTAAAATTCTACTGACATTTATATTAGCATTAGTTTTAATTTGTTTGTAGTGTTTGTAAGTTCCTGTATTGTCTGGCTGTCTTATAATAAATAAATAGAGAAATAATTATATATGGTCATGGCTGCATTGCAGAAACAATGGTATATCTAATCTAATGGGGCGCTACAAATGTTGTACTTTAAATAGTGTTTAAAAACTGATATAACATCAAACAAATGTGTCAAAATGTGAGATAACAGTCTTGGCAAGCTCTCAGTCTGCATGTTGTGAGATTTGGAAACAGTTTTCATATGGAATATTGGAAAGAATAAAATGGCGGCCCTAAAGAGATGCCTATCATTGGCTGACTCACAGAAACATTAACAATAGTGTAAAGGGAATGTGAGAGAGGATGGGCTTTGAGGTAGAATGAAAAGAAGAAATGTCAGAGATTCTAAGGTTAGTGGTTACTTATATAAATGCATCTGGTAGGTGAGAGCAGTGTAATCATCCAAATGTGCCCCTTCTGAACTTTGATCATTTGCAATTTCCTTCTCACGTAGCAAGAATTGCAAAGGGCACAGACATTTACTAGGGAAAAAGCAGCCTTGTACAGTAAAAAATGAATTGTGAGTTTTATTTACATCAATGGTGTGCGAGGGGAAAAAAGTCAAAAACCTTGAACCTGGGATTGAATAAATCACATTTAATTCTAATAAAGAAACTTGTTTGTTACAATATATATATTTTCATGTATGTAATGTTGGCCATCTGATCAACTTCTGTAACCTTTTCTGTAATCTTTAACATCTGAGGTCTCAATAAATATAGCTGGAATTAAAAATCTGTCTTACATATATCTAATTCACATCTGAATGAAAAAGAACTAGTGCAAGAAAACCCTTCCGACACCTACTGACAGAACTGCATTGCCTTTGTTTTCGTTATCATAACGTGGAGAACATGCAAGGCAGAGTCCAGGCTGGGAACCAGAGATCCCTCAAACTATGAGCTGGCTACGCTAGTCATAATAAAATTATTAATTAAGCAAGGAAAAGTCTTTCTGGTAAATTGTGTATACGTTTCTTGGAAGACCCTGTCTGATAGTGCTTAAAATTAGCATACATGTCATTTTATGAATTAAGTTTACCATCAGGTACATTGTGTACTGTTTAAATTTCTTATTGTGTACTTCAACCTCGGAGAGAATAATGGTTAATTAATGCATTTACCCATATGTGCCAGTAGATGTGATTACTTTGCTAACAGTACTCGTTTATTATTAATCATTGCAGTAAATAATGGGGGTTAAATGAACCCGACTTTTACATAACTTTAAGGGGTGAATAACAGCTGAGGTGATTAGTAACTGTACTGTTTTGGTAGCTGGAAACTCTGCTTGCAAGATGGACATCTTACACCTGTAAGAGCATTTCATTTGGAGTGTTACTGCATCCTGAGTGACTAGTATTTGTAGTCTTGCTGAGTACTGGTACTTAATTCAGCCCTCGTTTTCTGTGCTTCTGTTCTCTCTTCAGTGACTCTTGTTTATGGCCAGTTAGTGAAAATGTAGCAATTTGATTGTTGTTGGCTGTGTGTGGATTGTTTCCTTGAAGTCAGTTAGGATCAAATGAAATATAACCAGGAAACATCAAAATACTCTGACTTGAAAAAATAGCTTTTCCTGAACAAGAAAACTGCATGGGGAGTACAGTGAATTGTTGTGGGTTTAAAAATTTTTTTTTTTTTTAAGTCTATGTTCACACAGCAGGTTAAAGTGACCCAAATCTGATTATTCTGTCCTATGTGGCGGTGATATTTCTGTACAAAGAAAATTACGTGGCACATTACACAACCATGTTGTGCTTGTGCTGGTCAAATGTAGATGCAGGAGCACCTAAAGTTCCACTCTAAACAACAGATGCAAAAATGTTTGAAATGCTGCCCTGCTGGTGTACTAGGTCCTACATAACCGTTTTTATTTTTGGGAAGGACTGACCAAAGTTTGGAGAAAAAAACATGAAGTCTTTAACCAACAAACAGTCTTAGTTGGATTTGAATTCTTCACTGTTGAATGAAGTATAGGCTCCAAACTAAGCTCCAACTCCTTTCTTTAAGAACAGTATTGTATGCTGTACCATTAAGAATTCCCTGTTTCTGAAACTAAGTGTTTTTTTTCCAAACAATAAAAAAACCCCTGACTATTCCTAATAACAACTAACTCTGCAAACAGTGCTTTACACCTATCTATCATAGACATGTTCCTCAAGCATGCCAAATCTTAGGACTGGTCCATAGAGAATTGATGCCACTCCAGAGTCCAATGGAGGTGCAACATTCACAACTACTGCTGCTTTCATATCATTGCACATGGTGATTACAGGCTGGTCATAGAAACTCAATCCATAAAGCTCCTGGTGAACTGCTCTTCTGTTGGCATAGTGTAACAACTTTGTACAGACAAATATGCTATGAGGTTATGTATTTGAGGGGTCTGCGTTATGAGCCTGTGTGGTCAATTACTTGGTATTTTTACTAACAGCAGCTATAGTTGTTTGAGGCACAGTTCTAAAAGGGCACACAAGTTTAAAATGCAAGCTTTTTCCCCCAGTTAGTTGACATTTTCACTGCCATGCCAAAAGTAACTGAGCTCATCTGACTCATTTTACTGCCAATGTGTGTGTTCGGGAATTGCGTGTCTGTATGCTTGAGGTTTGGCTTAAATAGGCAAGAAAACCCATTTGGCCATGTAATGTAGCAGGGATAGTTAGCAATTACAAATTTTTATCTTAAACCCAAACCATAATATCATCTGCATAAATTCTAGCTCTCTAATAAAATACCACTATTAAATTTTGGGAGGCCTAAGGGACGTGTTGTAAAATGAAAAAGTGCAAATGCAATCACTGAATTTTAATAGCTTTTTTCACTACTGTAGTAACTTCTACTATGTGCTAAACCACATTGATTAAACCAGTCTACATTTAATTAGTCTATATATATATGCATTACATGGCTGTTTAATTGATTATAGCAATATGTGTAGCTGTAACCAAGTCCAAGTAACCAAGTAACCAGATCCACTAGTTATATGGTGAATATAACTGTGAACGAATAACTGTAATGACTACTTCTACTTGAGTAACTTATTTTAAGTAACACTACTCAGTTTTTGGCTACTCTACCCAATTCTGGGTAGTATAAGGTGAACAAGAAACCTGAAACCTTAACATAAAGAAACACAAGGAAAATAATACTGTAGATAAATTAAAACTAGTCACCCCATAAATTGCCATGGGTAAACAAAATTAGTGTGCGTGCTTGTCTTGTATGAATCACTCGGCCATGAAAACAAGGACAATACATGGGTTATGACTGTAGGCATCTGTCTGTACCATTACCATGACCTGACTGTAGATGAGGTTTCAATTGAGCATTGTAGATAACCATCCAAGATCCGATGTCCCTCTGTTGACCTTTAAATTGAACAGCACTGGGGTGCCCTGTAGCCTGATATTAGTAGATGCAATGAATCATTGCTTGTCAGTGAACAATCAGGAAAGCCCACAACCGCACAAACAGACTCAATTGTTTCTCTGCACGTGTGTTCATACTTATCACAGCATCTAGTCTTCTTCTCTCCCTGTTTTGTTGCATTTATGCTGTTACGTTTGGAATTGCAGTCCAACAACAAAATTGCATTTGTATTTATTCGACCCAGGAGTACACAGTATATTAATAGAAATCTCAAGACAATGCTCCAGGATTCTTTTCATCTTTGTCATGCTATTTTAAGAAGAACAATATTGTAAATATTACGCACACAGAGGCCACAAGATACCAGAGGAAAATATACAATATAGTTAAATCAACAGATATATAAAAAGCTAGATTGAGAAAGAGCACTGGTGCACTTTCCCTTGTAATTTTTTTTATTTGCCATTATTTTTCTCTCTGGAAACCAAATAAAAAGCACAGAGATTAAAGCTTAACATGGTCATGTTTGCGTGAGTGCATATCCATAATGGCAGGAATGCATGGTGGTTTTTTTAAACTAGTGATGGATTTGAACTTCATGGGGAAAAATAATTTATACAATACAATACAAGCCAAGCCGTTTTATCTTCCCTCTGTAGAATTACTTGTTCCACATAAAGTAAGTTGATGGCAGCAGGTGACATATTGGTAATTGTCCTGCATGGCATTACTGTGTTGTAGCGTTAAATTAAAGGCACCTATGAACATAGCATTATGTGTCTAAATAACATATATTACAGTTGTGTGGTCATACAGTAAAACCCCACTGTATTAATCCATGCTGTAACTTAAAAAAAAAAGTTTATTAATTCATATTCATGACATCGTATGCTGTTGTCATCGAATGTAGGTGGTGTTTTAAATATTGTGGAATGCGATAAGGATTTTTGAATATGAACTATTAGCGGCATTTTCTATCCCAACCATTTTCTGGAACAGTATAGATTCAAGTGGCAGACTTTGTTTTTATTTTGTCTGTTTTCTATCTATTTTGTTACTTAGTTTATAACCAACTTAAATATTCATATTTATTTTAATTGTATTACCTACTTAATTTTACTATTACTGTGATGTACTTTAAAGTATATTAACTTTTTTTATTTTATTTTAACATTTAAGTATTTACCTAATTAGCATCTAGGCCACCCATGGAGGAGGGGTCACCTTTTGAGTCTTGGTTCTGCCAAGGTTTCTTCCTTCTACTTTCAGGGAGTTTTTCTTTGTCACTGTCGCCGTAGGCTTGCTCAACTTGGGATTGGCCTTTTAAGATAATAAAAGATTGTAAATCTTTTTTTAAATGTAAAGATTGGTTGCTTTGGGATGATACTCGATTGTAAAAATGCTATGTAAATAAATTTTGATTGATTGATTTTGTGACAGTTATGGCATGATAAATGGTATACACTAGTACACCACTACACAGACAGTTACTGTTTTTAATGCCATTATCACCCAAATGAGGATGGGTTTTACCTATTGAGCCTGGTTCCTCTCAAGGTTTCATCCCAGGGAGTTTTTCCTTGCCACTGTCGCCTCTGCTTGCTCATTAGGGACACAATGACTCTCATACAAAATCCCTACACTATAATTCTGTATGGCATCAAACCTCTTTGTTGTAAAGCTGCTTTGTGACAATTCTGTATTGTAAAAAGCACTATAGAAATAAATTGACTTGACTTGACTTGTATGTCTGATGCGTCTGTTTTCTGTTTTTATACAGTGTTTAAAACATCTGTTAAACCCTGTAATTCATCTTACACTTCTGTAGCCCTGCAGATCTAATGTTAAGTAATCCTAGCTTAAGTTTAAGATTGCTATTTCTACAGGAGCTATCTGTGATTATCCTAATGAGGTTATTAAAACTTTTAGACTTTTAGACTTAAGACTTTTTGGGTGCATTTAAGCTTGGGGCAGATTCGAGTAACAGACATAGGTTTAATAAAGTTAGGTCTGGGTGACGGTGCATGGCTACCAGCAGACAATTGGTTAAACCTAATTGCCTGCTGTCTGACCTCAGCTCTGGATAGTCAGCCCCTAACAATCCTACCGTAAAAATACTACAAGAGATGGGTGCAGCACCTTCCCGGGTGGGATGAACACCGTCCCTTCCTAAGACGCTAGGCTTACCCTCAAAATTAGTCCAGTTGTCTATAAAGCCCACGTTGTTTTTAGAGTACCAATTGAACAACCAGCAGTTAAGTGGCAATAACCTGCCAAAGACCTGGTCACCTTGCCGTATTGGGATGGAACCAGAGCACACTAATACATCGGACACCTCTACAAAATTAGCTCTACAAACTCTAATCACCTCTACATAATTAGCTTTAGTAACTTCCGACTGGTGAAAGTGTATATTGCTAGCCCCTACATGAATAACTATCCTAGATCGATTATAACTATCCTAGTGACGATTAAGAGTGGATGAAAAGTTAGTAAAATTCACCATAATAGTTACCTACAAAGAGAAACTGAAATCAGATACTGAGGCACATGTTTGGACATGAGACTATCTTGCTTTTTCACTGAGCCCAGTATCTGGTCTGCTCTTCTGATTAAAACTGACAAAATTGTTGAGAAGGTCAACTGTATTGCTGACTTAGCTAAATTTGAGCACCATAATCTCTTAAAAAAAATGAAGATTCGAATATGATGACGTGTCATTTAGGAGTAGTTACGTAAAGCACTGCCTGCACAGGAAGAACATAACAGCTAGCAATCACCATCATTGCATTTGTTTTGTTGATAACCATTTACCATTCACTTCACATGTCCTGTTAGAATAACCAAATGACACACATGTCATATCATGCTCGGGTCCCACCAGAGTGCAGTAAATCCCTCCATCATTTAGTTATTACGAGACAATGTGCCTCGAATAACTTACTGCTGAGGACTTATCTTAAATATATTTTGTTATTTATTTAGAATTTTATTACTAATTTAAATATGATTATTAATTTAAAATGTATTTTACCTAATTTTACTATTACTACAACTTCATTATTTAAAACATGGAGGATGGGTTACTTTTTGAGTCTTGGTCCTTACCAAGGTTTCTTGGTCCTTAACAAGGGTTTTTTCTTTCCACTGTCGCCCAAGGTTTGGCCTTTTAAGATATAATATGTAAAGCTGCTTTGACAATGCATCATTGTAAAAAGCGCTATATAAATAAATTTGACTTTAACTTAGTTTTGACTGTTCTGTTTACGTAGTTTAACATATAATTGAGTTTGTCTTACGGGTGTATTGTCCTGTTAGTATAAGAGAATGTGTGCCACAATTGTGGGGTATTAGACAATGTTGTAACTTCCGGGTTAACTGGAAGTTACCCGAAGTTCAATTAATTTGTGTCTCGGGCTGTTTGTATACATTTTGGCTATGTTGTGTAAATTACGTGTGAATTTGTGTTTTTAGAAGGAGGAAATATATACGGATGATAGTGGTTGTGCAGGCAAGCCCTCCAACAGTCCCAGTGTTAACCTCTATTCAGTTCAACAAAACATCTAGTGTATGTTATGTTTGTGGTCAGCAAGGTCATATTAGGCATAATTGCCATTGGAAGAAACTAACTAAACTAAAGAAAGTTTCTGACTCTAGGTTATGTTACCTCCCTGGTTAAAACTGACGTCAACATAAGGCAACAAAGCTGCAATTTATTTGGGGGGTTTGTGAGCTTTCTGGATTCAGCCTTGGAGAGCCAGATCGACTGCCCAGAGGTGTAAGTCATGCTGTCCCTATGACATTAACCATGGTCCACGACTGCGACCTGAGCAGCTGGTCCTGAGCTGTCTTCCACACTTTCATTCAGCAGCGATCATGGACCTGAATGGACTGGACAAGTCGACCTTCCGCTCCAGAAACAAACGGTGGTGCCCTCTACGCCAACCCCCTACTCAGACACATCCACTTTCATCACAAACTGAACTTTCGGGTCTGCTAGGCAAACAAATCCTTCATGCATCTTTGGCTTCTGAGGACCAGGACAAGGGTACGTTAAGAGAAGTGAATCAGGTGAGCAGCAGGGCTATTTAGCTGTACCAGTGGATGAACCTCCAGTATGAGCTGGTGAAGCCCAGAAAATGCTGAAGGTTTTTGCGGTTCAAGGGGGCTGGCCAATCAACTACTGCTTGAACCTTTGCTGGGTCTGCCCAAATCCTGCCTGGCTCAATAATGTATCCTAGGAACACCACCATGCTCTTGTGAAATTCACATTTCTCTGCTTTGACGAAGAGCTGGTTCTGGAGGAGGCGAGAGAGCATCTGGCGCACGTAAATTAACTTGACCTGGAGAAGATGAGTAACCCTTTAAGCAAGTACTGAAGCATGTCGTTCACAAGAGCCTGGAAGATTGCAGGTAAGTTGGTGAGACCAACTAGCATGACTAAAAATTTTCCATGTGATTATGAAATGATGTCTCCTCACTCTTCCAGATGCGCACCAGGTGTATGCACTGCATGAGCCAAGTTTAGTGAAGAATTGTGTGAACAATCAAGAGGTTTGTGATGTTAGAAGTGGAGCTCAGCTTATTGGTAGGGATGGTGTCAGAGCACAGACATTGGGCATGGCAGATCTCACTTCACTCAAGCACCTGTCTGGTAGTCTAGTCGAACCAGGGGTTGTCCTTCTTCAGTCAGAAGGATCCTACTATGTCAATAGTCTGAGGAGAATGAATTACATTGAAATTTAGCATTTCAAGATGGTTCCCAGAATGAATGGTGAAGACAGGGGCTGTCTTGTGGATAACCTTTACAAGCACATTCTGTCAATAGAATAAGCCCTTATGGGTGAGGCCAGCCAGTTTTTCCAAGGACTTAAGTTAAGACCACGATATGGGTATGGATTGACCATTCCAGAGTGTTGTGAATGCAATATCTCCAGGTCATCCACCACTGATTGTCAGTCTTTCTGCTTACACTGTGTTTATTTCTGGAGATCCAGCATAATTGGGAAAACTTTCGTAATGCTATCATGCAACACTTGGGGTCCTTGTTGGTAGGAAGTGGGATTTCTGTCCTAGTAGATCAAGTCCACATCAAATGATAAAGTCCCTTGGACCTTAGTCCACTTCAACTCCATCCTTATGGCACAAGTATGGCACAAGTTTGGCCTAGTTCATTTATTGGCGGTCTCCTGTACCAGTTAGTTTTTTTGTAACAGAAGGAACGGATTTTTGGATCAGGGAGGTCTCCAGTTACTGTTGACATGTCCTGCACAATCCATGGTCTAAATACGTAAGCTGGACCTTCTGATGTCATTTGGATACTGGGATGCTGTGTGGCTGGAGCTGGCGGTGCAGACTTGTGAAATATGTGTGTTATCTTTAACTTGCCCTTGCACTGTTTCATGTATGAGACACTCGCTCAAGTGTGTGGAGGAGAGTAAACGACAGCAGAGTTTGATCCTTCATTGGACTTGTCGGAGAGAGGTGGTGGTGGTTCGTCTACCCATTCAACTCATATACCTAGTTAATCTGCCATATGGACAGTGTAAAACAATACACCTTGTGTTTGATTTCGAACGCCCATGACCCATCATAACTTGTTCCTGGCCTAACTTGTCAGAGAACTACTCAGAATCACAGTCTCTGCTTTCCCAGGAACACACAGTTCCAGTATAGAGGTCTTACACTGCCTGATATATGTAGAACACAGTTATTTTTCCTATATAAGAAATATAAAGTATATATAAATATAGAGTAAATACATAAAGTATTATTGTCCTTGCACAATCTCCTTTCCATCTTCATCAATGTTTCGATTTCCAGCTGGTCTTCTAGGACTGTCGTCCCAGTGAAGTCACCTCTTCTATGAACTGTTTTCTGAAAGGTAGGTGAAGGTGCACAACTTATCCTCCTCTGGAACTAGGTCCCTTAAACAATGTAACCCTGCTTTCAGCACCAAAATTTTGGTGAAGAAATTTTTAAAGTTACAAAAATACATACACGAGAGTATACGTTTCTTTTATTTCTGCATACAGAGATCAGCTCGGGGTCAATAAAGGTTTTACAAGCGTAGAGTGCATGCTCTTTTCTTATTATACTATCAGGTAAACCCATGTGTGTGTGTGTTCTGTTAGACAGCAAAAGAGATTCATACCTCAAGGTTGAATCTGAAGCAATAGCCTCTAGTTAATTAAATACTTATTATTCTTAACCATACACAATTAGCACCAAACAACTATATAAATCTAAATTTCCCATTGCAAAGGCCTCATCTTTTATTTTGAGACAGGCCCACCGTATAGCTGAAAAATGCCTGATAGCAGTAGCTTTTTCTGTGTTTCAGATGACCGACGTAGATGAGGATGTAGTGGAAATTCTCACCGTCGAAGCGGTGGCCCTTGGTTCCATATGTGAGTGGTACTGATTGGCATGTGCTTAAGTGGGTCTCCTTCATTGATTTTACTCCAAGACCCATGCTCAGCGCAGCTGCATGGGCTTGGGTGAGTTAGGCAACAGGTGGAACAGAGACAATACTGAGTGTGTGGCCAGCCTGGATCAGCAGGTGGGGGCGGCCACCCAGGCGGATCTCTGGCTTGATCAGCCCCTGAAAGTATCTAGGAATGTCAGCTCATCCTTAAGACCTTCGCTAAAGCCTGCGCAAAAAGTGACCCTGAACATCTATGGGTGTGAGAACCTGGGGACCAAAAGGGTTGGGTGTGGCCCTAGAGATGGCTTGGGATAGCTGGCAAAAAAGATCAGCTAATTGGGTAGCCAGGGCTAGGTTCTGAATCAGCAGTCCCTTGAGTAGCTTATCATGGTTTCCCAGCATGGCCCATTGTGCTTGTAAAGCCGTGCAGAGGGCATTAATAGATATTGGAGTAGGTTGTTTCTTCTGACATTTTTTTGACATTCCGACTCTGGTGTGTTTTTATACTGCTGGTTTGGGTTGCCGGCCTCGTCTGTTAGGGACAGGGCTGAGGCGGAGCATTCTTTCTTTTAATCCTTGCTTTTGGATCCTTAGTTTTTAATTTGTGCTTTAGTTTGTGCATACTATTCCTCATACATGTCATTTTGGTGCTGACCCCTGCCTGTTCTGACCCTTATTGTTTGCTGTGTCTCCCAGCACATCCTTAAGTGTAAGGAAGAGATTCCAGAAGACAAATACTTATTCTAGGAAAGCAGGACAAGTATCTGCTCCTTTGTGCAATAATTAACAGGATGAGCACTGCCAGAGCTCTACAAAATCACTTCCAGCTGGGCACTGCTGGGAATCTGACTAACCAAACAATCAAAAACATTTTAAGCAGCATGGTTGTTCTTGAAAGATACTAAATACAAAACGCACCATCCAGGCTGTTGCCATCTCTAGTCCAGTCCAATAGCCGGGGTTTGTCATTGTATGGGGCTGTGTCAATTCTGTTCAGTTCTAAATGGCAGCATTATTGTACATTGACATTTTATAGAAACTGCCTTCAAGACGTCATCTTTTCCAGGGACATTTATTCATTTATCAACAACACAACACATAAGTCAAATCAGAAAAAGTTGAAATTGATTATTTTATAACATTATTTGTAAGCACTGTAAATAGTCACTTGTTGACTTGGTTTCAGTAATCCATGTCCTTAGTTTGTTTGTTTACAGCAAACTGTTTGTGGGCATTCTTCTGCATCATCTTTAGAGGAGTTTTGTCTGGGATGATAGCCATGCACACCAATTTGATACAGCGTGTGGTCTGAGCACTGACAGGCCCACCCCTTTAACCGCTGCAGCAATTCTGACAGCACTCCTACATCTATTTTCAAAAGCCAAGCTCTAAATATGATGCTGAGCACATGCGCTAAACTTTTTTGGTTGACTGTAATGAGGTCTGTTCTGAGTGGAACCTGTCCTGTTTAACTTCTGTATGGTTTTGGCCACTGTGTTGCAGCTCACTTTCAGGTTATCTTTTTATAGCCTAGACCAGGGGTGGGCAAACTATGGCCCCCCGAATTAGAATAAATTATAATGTTATACCTTGTTAATGTTTTATTTTCCTTGCAACTCTGGCGTTTCTCGATAGATAGGACACTCTGTTACACTGACTTTTGTTGAGGTACGCTGTCTTATGCTGAATTCAAGCGGTGTCATAAGATGTCTAACTGGGGTTGTTTTTCCCAGTGAAAAAGTAATTTTTCTGATCATTCCGACACCGTATGAACGCATTGTTACTCAGAGTTTTCCCTCTTTGATAGCTTAACTGTTCTGTAATGACGAGCGGAGCTAAAATAAAAAAAGAAAAGTGGACAGAGAATGTTGAGTGTTTAATAACTAAATATTGTAGCGTTGAGCACAGCCAGGGGCGGACCGTCCTGGCTCCTGCGATCATTGTCGTGACTCGCTGATTTTATTCCTTTGATTATGTGTTGTCTGTGTGCGCTGTTAAGCGTTCCTGAAGAATGCAGGTCTTGTCGGTGTGTTTGTGGGCGTGGTTTGTATGAGTGAGGTGCGCCCGAAAGTTACCATCTTCGAGAATGTGTTCACTGTATGTGTGGCAGTGTTTAAGCTGAGCTATGATTTATGACAGTGCTAGACTGGTTACAAAAGTTCTTGTTAGGGCTGGTATTATGATCTGCACTGTGGTTTCAATAAAGTGCATGTAATGAACATATTCTTGTTCTGTTTCTGCTACTCCTACGCTACAATGGTACTATATACTGTTTAACTGCTGTTTGCCTGATATACAAAGAGACTACTGTGTTTTTTAGAGTGTAATACCAGCTGTCACTTTACCACAAAAAATGCCAACTATATTGGTAGGCAGTCAGAGAAAGAATGAGAAGCTACTGCTCAGAGGTTGGTAGCTAGTTTACAGGCTTAACAAAATTTTTTTAAAGTTTTTTCAATAAATAAATATTGTGGGACTAGGAAGAGATATTTTGTTGTAATGCTTTTGTTAGTTCTCTATCCTAATTAAAGCCTGTTTTCTACATATTCCATGTTATTATTTTTTTCTTATGAAGTTAATTACCAAATCACTCCATCCATCTGCTCCTGGTCCGACCCTTCTGTCAAATTTTAGAACCCTCTGTGGCCCACGAGTCAAAAAGTTTGCCCACCCCTGGCTTAGACCCTCTTTATGTATAAATTTTTTTTTTTTCAGATCCTTAGAGAGATCTTTGCCATAAGGTTCAATGTCGTTTTCCAAGGGGGGTTGTTTTGTTGGTTCTTCTGTGGGAACGTACTTAGATAATATAGATCAAATAGATAAAGATCAAAATGGTATCCTGACTATTATATTTTAGATCTATTGGTAGGAACAGTTGTGATAAAATTGTTTTACTTTCTATAACTATCAAAATGTTAATTGAACATGATTGATGTAATTTGTTGGAGGGGGGTGCACGCAGCCGCACACGCATTATGCCTCTCACACCCACACGACACACCCTCCTTCACACATCTTCCCTCACCCCCATCCCCAACACATGCACATACATATTGACATAGGAAACATTAGTCAAGTGTGTGCACGGGCAACACGTCTGTTCTGGTTATATATTCAACAGATGTAGAATGCTGTCAAGCCTTCAAGTAAGCAGTTATGTCTGTTTGTACTAAGGATGTTTGAACATAACCAGTGTATGTTTCAATGGTTTACATTTGTATTTATTGTTTAATTAACACACAAAACGTAAATATTGACGTATGACCATGCTCTGTCTCAGGCTCTCAGTCAAGACCCTACCAAGCGTCTCTTTAAACATCTTCAAGATCTGTTGTTACCTTCTGATCCTTTCGTGAAGACTTGGGTATGGGATTTGGGATATGGGACTTGGGATCCATAAAAGATAAATAAATATGGTTTATTTTAATTGCAATTTCATTAAACAAAATTTATAATCCTCCTGGTAAATCATGTGTATTACAGAAATGTGTTATGTTTACAAAAACAACTTACCTTTATAAAATATTACATCAAATGGTCTTTTAAACTCTTTAATGAATATTGCACACTTTTATAAACTTTTATAAGAGATGAGTTTCAGAAACGATGAGGGAAGTCACCAAACAAGTAACAAATATATATGAGAATCTTGTACAGCTAGAAGAAGCCTACAATAGTCAGCCAAATGATGTAATTTTTACAGTTTTATACAGTAGCTTAGATTGTTTAATGCACTCTGGTTAAGTATCAATAAAAGCAATAACAAGACTCTGTGATTAAAATGTCTCACCCTAACTCAGATGAGTACAATCCATACACAACTCTGAACCCCTATTTAATAATTTCCATTGAAGAGTTGAACCGAATGCAACCCCCACTGTCTGATACCAATTTATCAAATGAAAACATTGGTCAACATTGACATTCCTTTACCAGTGTTTCAATGTGTCATCTTTTATGAGCTCAACCAAAGTTTGTTAGCATTACGTCATCAAACAGTCAACATTACTGCCCATTTAATAGAAGCTATTATTAGGTTGAATGAAAATATTGAGTAACTCGCTCACATTGACACACCGATTCAAAATCTCCAAATCTAAACCCTATTGAAATACACCAAGTATCTTATTTTATGAACTCAGAGCTTGTTAGCATTCCAGGACAGTTTAATTCAATGCTCGCAAAATGTAGAAATGAATCTTCATTTAAGAAATGCTGATCATATGTTGAATGAAACCTTGGCAGAACCACCAAAAGCAGACCAGCTTTGTCTCAAGATTTGTTTCATAATCTGAATGAAAGCATGTTAAGGTTAAACAAGGATCTGCATAACCTATTACAGTCACCTGTCTTTAAAACACAAGATAACAATCATAATAATAATTATAAAATTTACACTCTCCCCCTGGTTATGCCCAAGTCATAGAAATCAAAGTATCACCACCCATACTTTCCAATAACTGTACACCTGAATATCTGATCATACAGATATGCAGTTTAAAGCATTACACTGGGTAGCTTACAATAATGACCTTGACAACTCTTCCCCTATAATGACCAGGGCAGTCATGGTATAGATCCTGAAATGAGAGTAATTTATAGAGAAAGATTTTGAAACATTGAGTTGCGCAGATATATATACTTTTTTCCTCTATCGATCACACATCAACAGGTTTGAGGACTTCTATAATTACATCCTACTGGATATGTTCTGTTTCGCCCCAATGCCTTGCCAGGGATAGTAGTTGGTTAACTCCTCTCCAACAAACAACACAGACGACAGATTCCAGTACAATATTTATTGTTGTTGAAGTAGGGTAAAACTGAGAAACAAATACCGTTGAATCAGAATAAAATTTAACAGAGTGCCAGTAAAGACCAGTTTAGTTTAGCCAAAATGCAACACAATGTTAATACCTCATTATACAGTGACTTTTAACATACTGAGATGCCTTCAAAGGCAACCTTGAGACTCCGGAAGATGTAACTTTAGAACTTTAAGCGAGAGGCAAAAATGCCATGTGCAACTTCTCTCGTAAATTAGCAACGCACTGCAAACATTTGAAAATAAACGACAGAAAAGGATGCGACTATGCTTACAACATTGTATTTTACAACACTAAGTACAGGAGACTTCAATTAGACAGAACAGGATTGGATGATCGATGCGGCCAATGAACATGTAGGTTCTAGAAATGTTGTCAGTGGACAAGGGTTGAGTTGAACAGTGGTGTCTTCCAATTAATTTATTTTCTAGCTATGCTCAAATAAGCTATATAGAGCAATTTTTTAGATCATATATCCACCCTCAGGAGAAACTGGTCATAGATTGATCGGTAGCATTTTCATATTGGACGTGCTACAAAAGAAAATTGGACAATTGTTTATCTTTCACAACAAAAATAAAGTGTTTTTCATTATGTGTTGCCTGTTTGTTGAATCCTGACAAACAACCCATTGGATTATACAAAAGTAATCATACAGACCAACATATAATTACTTAATGTATAACTTTAATACAAATACAAAATGAAAAGCACAAATAATAATAATAATAATAATATTTAGATTTCCAAGGTCAAACAAAGAAACAATCTGAACATGCATGTGCATTTGTGTGTTGTTAGATGCATGTGTGTCACTTTTTGTATGTTTTTTGCAGAGATATTTTTTCAGGTGGGGTACAATTTGTGTTTTAAAGTGTTCTGCAGCAATCTGACCAAGGCTGCAGCGGTTGGGTCTCGGGGCACCCGCTCCCTTTGCTCAATGTGCACCTTGACAAGGGATCTTGTGGGTCCACAACACAAATTTGTGTGCAATTGTGTGCATTGTGTGCAAACACATCAAGGATGTTGTAAAATACAACCATTGGCCATCTCTTGCTCATTTGTTGTCAAGTATAGGTTGCCCACTCCTCCTTTGTTTTTTGTTGTAGTCCAGGATGATTATGGGTTTTTTGTCACTTTCCTGATGCCACAGCTGCATCTTTATGAAGTGTATCACATCCTGTCCTTTTTTGAGGAAAGTGGAGCCTTGTCCTTTACCTACAACATTTCAGCAACTCAAGTTTTTTTTTTTTTTACTGTACAGACCATGGAGAGTTTCATCCTTAGAAGTTCTTGTCCAAGGTCATAGCTGGTAAAAAATGTCATAAGTAATGTTGTGACTTATTGCTGACTTATTGTATTTTTTTCAGGTATGCTGTTTTTAGACTTGCCTGTTTAAATCTGTAGATTCCATGCATACTTAATATTTGCATCACAGGCTGCCCAGATTTTTAGGCCATATTTGCCTGGCTTACTGAATGTTTCATATAGCCTCCCCAAGAGGAAAAACTTAAACAAAAATGCATTTTTTTAATTATTTTTAGGCTATATAGGATGAGGGACACATGGCAAATTATTTATGCTGTATAGGTATTTACAGGAGGGCTTGGTTTACTAAAGGGGAAGATTGTGTCGCAGCCTTTTTTTTTGCAAAGATACCATTGCAAAACATACACAGGCTGTAACTTTATCGCTCATAAAGTGTAAGGCTATGATTACTTTCTGGTAAATGATCTTGTGGAAGAAGGAGTTGCACCATCTATCCTATCTCAAGGTAGCTAAATCCTGCTGTAGGGGGTGCGGGTAGCTTAAAGCTTATTACGTAATCAGTCTCATAAAATTATTTAACCCCTTATAAACACTGTAGGCTTAATTAATATTATAATAACAATTATTTTAAGTTATTACTTATTAAATCACAATTTAAGAAATTCTAAAGGCTAGAAGTTCAGAAACAGTATGTTGACCTCAGTCCTATCTTAGTGATAACAAGACATGAACATTGGCATCAAATAACATTTATTTGATAACAATAATTCGTCAGGGATCAGGATTAATAACAGCACACATACGAGCTTAACTCAGAGTTTGTAAAGAAGGCAAAAGTGTGTGCGCCTGTGTGTGTGTACGTAGGTTTGCGTGCGCGCTCTGGTTTGGCGCGCGGGGAATGAGAGAGCGTGAGGAGAGAGAGAGAGAGAGAGCGAGCAATAGAAGCTCTAAACTAGTCTCTTCTTTAAAACAAGCAGGAGTAAAATAAGCACACAGTTTCTCCAATGTTTTACACCAAAACGCAGTCTCTAAAGAACAGATTAACCTAATACTGCCCAGATGTACAGTCTTACTTTTAAGATGAACGTGGCGTAGTGAATGCACGGTGCGCAACTCGAGCAGTGCTTTCGAGTGCGAGGAGGGAAAAAGTTCCATCAAAGCACGAATCCTTGTTCCAGGCGTGCGGTTCGTGGTCCGCGATTTGAGCAGCGGTGCGGTCTGGTCCGAGATCCCGGGTGAAGCTTCTGGTCGACTCAAAAGGGGGACTTCGCGGAGGTCCGGCCGTCGGCGAGGTCTTTACATTCAACTTGTTCGTTTTAGTTGATAAACGTGCTAGCTCAGCGCATAAAATAACAAAACCCCGGTTAGTGGAAGTCCAGTCGTGACACAATGGGCCCAGCGTGCAGACGAAGACTTTATTTTCACTAAAAAAAAAATGGCTTGGTGGGAGCTCCAGTTCTCTTGCGGCTATCACCCAGCGGGCAACTTGCCAGAGAGCGCGAATAGTTGCCGGTTAATTCCTAAAAAAAACTGCTTGGGCGACGCCCCCTTTCTGTGACCACATGTCCGGTGTCACCGTATCTGTTAGCAACAGAAGCGAACCCCCTATCTGTGGAGGCATGGTACTGACATCCCCCCCTTGGTCTGAGGGTGAGGCTGTGTGGAACCTTCAGGACACAAAGTTCAAATGCTCCACAGTAGGCCAATACCTGCAAATGTCCATTCTGTTTGCCGTACAGTCCATTACCCAGTCTCTTGTGATTGCTCGACCTGAAAATTAATTCTGTTCATTAAGACAGTTCCTAGGAGACTATACACATCTGGGCAGTTCCACACATTCTATCAACATCTGGGCAGTTTGTATAAACTAAACAATCTATAAAGAACAATTGTATGACCAATAACACATTTGTAATAAAACAAAAAGAATCAAATATGCATTAGGCAGTATTAACATAAGCATAAGAGAGGAAAAAGGAAACTGAGGAAAGAGAAGGAAAGTCCTCGGATTGCCCCCCCCCTCTTTTGTGGTCAGAACGTTCAGCACTGACCCTAGTAAATCTTAGGTTATCAGGAATTATAATTGAACAATCAACTTTTAAACTAAGTGCTTGTGCATACCGGAGGAGTCTCAGGCAGGCACATGCAGTAACGACTCAGTCGGCGAGAAAACAAAACGTATTTACTGAATTCCCTGAATCAGTTAGCATACTTGCTCTGGAACTAAGTAGCGGTTTCTCACTTATGCTGTTGAGGGTCAACCCTCCCACTAGTGGGAAGATTATATTTCTTGATCTGGTTAAAGTGCACCCATTTATAGACTGGGCTGTGATTCGGCTTTGACATCCTAATGCGGTACGCAACGGGCGACAGCTTGTCTACAATTTCGTGCGAGCCGGACCAGTTGGGTGGAAATTTCTTTGGAATACCAACGGGTTTGTTGAAATTGAAATACAAAACCTTGTCACCAATACTATATTCGTGGTTGACAGTTTTCCTATCAAAATACGCCTTCTGACCCTTAGCACTAGCCTCCAAGTTTTCCTGAGCCCAGGAGAATGTATTCTGAAGGTGAGTGCGCAGGTCGGCTACATACTGATGAGCACTGTATGCGCTTACAACACTCACGTCCTCAGGACGGTAAAGAAGATGCAAGGGAAGAGTCATTTCTCTACCCGTCATCATCTCAAAAGGTGAGACACCAGTGGACCTGTGCGGGGTTGATCGAATAGCCATAAGAACCAATGGGAGTTTGACATCCCAGTCTTTGCCATTAGACTTAACATACTTCCGAAGTATGCTTACAATGGTGCGGTTAGCCCTTTCTACCTGTCCAGAAGACTGAGGGTGATGGGAGATGTGGAACTTTGCTTTGACGCCTAGCATTTGCCACACTGAGGTCATTACTGTAGCAGTAAAGTGCGTACCTCGATCAGAATCTATCGTCAGGGGCAGACCCCAACGACTACGAACGTGGTTGATGAGTAAGAGTGCTGTTGTCTCTGCTGTATCATTGGGTGCCGGGAGGCACTCAACCCACTTAGTGAAAGCACAAGTAATGGTGAGAAGATATTTGTTGCCTCTCGAAGATTTTGGAACTGGACCAATCCAGTCCACTTGAAGATTAGACCAAGGGAAAGTGATTCCCTTTTGTTGTAAAGGAGCCCTGTTTAGAGGTTGTGATGGTTGAAACTGACAACAAACAAGGCAGCTCTTAACGTACTCATCAACATCTTTGGCCATGAAGGGCCAATAGACTATCTCTCGGAGAGTGTTGCAAGTGGCTTTCGAACCCCGGTGACCACCACAGGGTGAGTCATGAGCATGTTGGATCATCACCCCCCTATGATCGGTTGGAACAACCCAACGAGGTGGTTTGTGGCTGTCTGGGGTATAAACAAGCAACCTTAAAGTGATAGTTTTATAATCTTAAAGTGATGTCTCAGACTGTACAAGTTGCTAAGGTCTTTGGATTGCTGAAGTGCTTCAGTTGAAACAGGGTGCTTGTCTGGATCGGACACCAGCTGGTATATTGTTCTGATCACGGGGTCTTGTTTTTGCATGCTGACCAAATCTTCATCACCTGGTTCCCTACCCAGGCAAACAATCTCATACTTGTCGGTTGAGCGGTCAGTTGTTTCTCGAGCCTGCCGACGAGTGACCATATTTACTATATGAGTTTCTGTCTCTGGGAGCCATTCCTCCAGAAACTGCCACAATGTACCCGTCATGGCACCTGCCTTGGCAAGACGGTCAGCTTCATCATTTCCCTCCTTTTCTGGACCTGGGATGTTAGAGTGTCCTTTGACCTTCTTCCAATAGATTTCCATGCCACGGTCGGTAACAAGTTTATCACAGGCGAGGAAAAGCTCTCTGTGTTTGATGTCTTTTCCTCTAGCATTTTTCATGCCATTTTGCTTCCATAAAGGAAAGTGTGAAACAAAACTATACCTGGCATAGTTTGAGTCTGAACATATCACAAAATCTTTGAGGTTTGCTTGAGTTGCTATTTGTAAAACAATGAGGACAGCAGCAATCTCTGCATACTGGCTTGATTTTGCTCCCAGTTTGTATTGACTGGGCTCACATATAGAACTATTTTGCCACACAATGCCTACTCCAGCATGGGTTTGGGTTTCATGGTGGAAGGAACATCCATCTATGTAGGCTTTTGGGAGGTCAGAGCAAACATTCTCATCATAGAAATGGTGACTCGAAGGTAGCATGGGTGCAGTGATGGCTAGGGATTCAGTAGGTCCGTCTTCACAGTCACAATGCTTACACTCAGCCAGTCCGTTGCCCAAGGCCATCCTCTGGTTCTGGGCATACCTTACTTCAATCTCATAGCCTTGCAGAGCCATCATCCATGTTGCAATACGACTATTAGAGACTCGACCTTCCCTAAGTCGTTGACTGTTCAAAAAGGTCACCGGTTGGTGGGAGGTTTCGATGATAACCTTCTGCCCTCCAATGTAGCTGCGAAAGTGTTCTACCGCCCATACGGTAGCAAACAATGCTTTTTCACAGTCTGAAAATTTTAGCTCTACACTACTGAGTGCTTTGCTAGCGTACGCAACCACACGCTTGTCCTGGTCATACTTCTGGGAAAGAGCTGCACTGAGGCAGTGTTGCGAGAAACTGGCTTCCAAGTAAAATTCCTTATCCTTGTCAGGATATGCAAGACATGGAGCTGTGCAAAGATGTTGTTTGAGCCCACTGAAAGCAGTTTCTTGAGCGGTTCCCCACACAAAGCATGTATCCTTACGAAGTAGTTCCGTCAAAGGCCTGCTGATGTCAGCATAATCTTCAATAAACTGCCTAGAGTAATTGCAGACCCCTAGGAAGCTACGCAGTTCAGAGACATTTGTTGGAGTTTTGATGTCTCTGACCGCTTGAACTCTGCCAGATTGTGGTTGGATGCCTTCGGGTCCCACAAAGAGACCAACATACTCCACTTTTGTACGACACCATTGCCCTTTTGTCAGTGAAAGCTTAGCTCCTGCTTTGGACAACTGGTTCAGTACATGGCGGATTTCAGTCTGGTGGCCTTCCCACGTTAGACTTCGCATGAGAATGTCATCGACATAAATCAGGTTACCACGAGCAGCGGCGTCACTCATGGCCTTGTGAAGGAAAATATTGAACTCCGCCGGGGAGTTAGAATATCCAAAGGGGCAGCGGTTCCATGTGAACTGTCGGTTGCCAAAAGAGAAAGCCAGCTTGTACTGGTCGGCTGGATCGACTTTCATCGTCCAGAAGCCGTTTGACACATCAACGGTGAAAAAGAACTTAGCATCCTTGATTTTGGCAAGCTCTTGGTCAAGGTGAATCATTGGCCAGCGAGAAAGTGGAACTTGCTTATTCAGCTGCCTGTAATCAATGGTTAGGCGCCATTTTCCAGATGGTTTCAACACTGGCCACAATGGGGAATTGTAAGTTGAGTTGCATTCTCTGATTATCTTTTTCTCCAACAGTGAGTCTAAGGTTCCCTGAATGGACTCGTAAGCTGCAAGGGGAATTTTATATTGGCGGACAAAAGTGGGCGACTCATTTGGAGCAGTGGGAATCCGCACCACATGGAGGTCTGTAACCCCACAGTCATGAGGATCCCTTGAGAAGATATCTTTAAATTCGTAGAACAACCGTCGAAGCTGCTCTCGTTGGGCATCTGTTGTGAACGCATCAGCTTTGGCAAGCTGCTGTTGTACTTCGCCCTCAAAACCTGTATAGGGTTCTCCCGGGGCAGAAATTATCTCACCACCACTAGGGGCTGGCTCTGAATCCAGAGTGGTGATGGCATGAATGACCATTTCCTCACCTTTACTGAGGTCAACACGACAGATAGTATCTCGTGACATTGCTTGATGTGGCAAAATGGAGATCATCTCCATTGGAAGAGTAAAGAAAATGCCTTCGGCTTCTCTAATATCAGGTGGGGAGTTCGGCAATTCCCCAATTAGAGGAATGGAAAGTTCAAAATCATGAAATCTGCTATCAATCAGATAGCCTAAAACAGTACGAGCAGTCACCTGCACTGCAAAGTTAGTCACATTCTGGATCAGCAAATATGCTGAGCGGTTGTTAAGCTCAAGTAAGGGTGTACCACAGGTGGACAAATTTAGTTCAAAGAAGTAGGAAGCAGGTTGGAAAAAGGCTTGTGGACAATTAAGTGTATGTCCTTTGAGGACAGCAAGACGGATGGGAACACCGGCAGACCTAGCTGGAACTACCACATCAAACTCGCTTGTCACGTGACATACCTGCGGAATGGTTTGTCCAGAACGCATGTGCTCGGTTTCGGCAGTCACCGTTTTGTTTTCAATCTCTGCTCGGGACCAGATGATTCCATTAATCGTGTCCAGCTGTGCTCCAAGGCGGACTAAAATGTCAGCTCCGACAAAGACAGAATGGGGAAGACAAGGAACTACGCTCATATAATGTAAGAACTTCTTCTTGCCAATGTTAAGGTGGAGCGCACAGATTCCCGTACTCTTGACAGAATTCTGCGGAAACCCTGGAGTTGGGAACCGATGGCTTTTTGAGACACATACGGGGCGAACATCATGACCCAGTGTGTCAAGCAGATTCTGACTCACAGCGGATTGCTCAGACCACCAGGCTACTACTACGTCTGGAACTATTGTGTCACTCACCCTAATACCTCCTTTGATCAGGGGACTGTACATGGCTGACTGTGGTTCAACCAGAGAACAAAGAAAAGATTCATGGGAACTTGCCAGACATGAACTTAGTATTTCACCGAGTCTATTTGTAGTGTGGCAAGTGTCTTCCCACTGTTGGTCGATGGTTGCGGGGCAACTTTCGATCTCTTCATTGATCATGACTGTTTTACAAGCCTGCTGAACATTGGGACTGTCATTTACAGGCTTGGGTGTTGTGACCTGTGCCCATAACCGACCACGATGGCAGTCAATCAGTGGAGCTAATCTGTCAAGCATGTCCTGACCAATTAGCAGTTGTTCAGTGTCAAACTTGGAAATGTACACCGGGTGCACCATCTTCATGTTGTGGAACGTGAATTCCACCCACGCTCTTTGTGTTACTGGAGCTTGGTCTTGTGTGTAGCTCGTGATGTTGAGGTTGCAAGACTCCAGTTTGATATGTTTCCCTTCCGACATCGTAGTTCGATGGATATTCAGAAAGGTGTTAGGGCACATGAGACTTACTTCTGAGCCTGTGTCAAGTAAAGCATTGATTTTCAAACAGTCTTCGACCAGGACGTCTGTATACATGCGTTTGGCATTCCCTTTCCGAACAAGGTCACCCAAAAATTGAAGGAGTGGAGTGTGAGAAACGGCAAGAACAGGTTGAGTGGCTCCAACAGGTGGTAAGGGTATGTCCTCATCCAAGAATTCCTTTCCCCAGCCCACAAGATATATTCTGGATGATGACTGGGAAAGGCCCTGGTCTAGTCATGCAGTTGAAGGACCTTGGTTGTCCTCCCTAGGATGTTTTTCAACATCCTCTGATGGCCTTTTGGATATCAATTCTGTTGTTTGGCTCATCTTGGCTAGGGCCTCTTTGAGGGATTGCATCTCGGCCCTTAGTTCAGCATTGGTCTGTACTTGTGATCTCCTCTCTCGGTCTTCCTGGTATCGATCACGCTGATACCCACCATGATGTTGATTTGTGCGACGTTGGTAGTGGTCACCACCATCTTTGTGATGATCACGTGCTTGATAACCCCCCTTGGACTGGCCTTGTCTATTTTCCCATCTTCTAGGACCGTTCCTGTACTGAAATGGGCGGCCTTGCGAGCCATTAGTACGAGGGTGATTTGAGTTGGGGACTTCAGATCCTTCCAGTTCCAAAGGTGGGTCTTCCTCATTTTGAAGTGCTAACACTCTGGCTGGATCTTCTTTCTTATTGCCAGGGCGAACAACAGTTTCCCAAGCCATCTGTGCCATTTTGCGGATGTCGCGCATGGATGGATTTCCTTGTCGAGTGAAAAGAGTTACATGTGTCCTTACACATGGATGAAGGTTATGAAGGAAGAGAGATTTGAATGCTCTGTCCTGTTCAAGGCCTGGTCCATTTCTTCCTTGGAAGTAGGCATGCCTCAGACGATGGTAGAAATCACGGGGATTTTCATGACGGTTATGACGGATTTGAATAGCCGAAATTGTAGCTGATGTCTCATCAGCAAAAGGTGAGTACTCCTCTATGAGTGCATCATAGAGTCGATTAAAATTACCTCGCACAGAGGGTAGTTGCGCTTCTATAAACGCATGAACAGATCTGGAAGTAGTTTTCCAGATAAGCTTAACTTTCTCCCGCTGAGTAGAGTGGGGTAAGTCAAGAAGACAGTGATCAATCTCTCTAAGATAGTCTTCAATGTTATGATCACGTTTGTCAGGATCAAACCGTTCAATGTCCTTAGCAAGGGCATCGAGCTGTTTCAAACGTGGAGCATCGTCATGTTCTCGCTCTAATTCGCTGACGTTGGAAGGTCTGAAACTTGTTCTACGATAACCACGTTCGGATTCGGATGAAGTATCGCGGAGCGTGCGGTCAGGACACCTGGAAGATAGTGAAGGATATTCTCCATACCTTTCGTGGTATGGAGCCAAGGATCTTTCTGGCGAATAATCAGAAACGCCATGATTGTACCGCGAAGGCATCTGACAGGAATACCGTGACGCATTTGGATACGTTTCTCTGTGGCGGTCAGAGAAATGAACTTCAGATCCACCACGCTGGGATGAACGGAAAGTCGCACGCTGTGTAGTTTTTTGACGTGGGGGTGAAAAACTAAGAGCGGACAAACGAGAAGTACCTGGCTCAGCCATACGTCTTCCCCGACGCGAGTGGGTCGATAGAAGTGTTGGACGGGGAAGAATGTTTTATGATGACTGAGGTTCCTCTGTATACTCTCCTTGACCAGGATAATCATCAAAATCCTGGTGATGGGATGTAGCTGCATTTGGTTCAAAAGAAAGCCCATTAGCAGGATCACTTGGAGGATTCAAGTCCCTATCTGACTCTCGTTCATCCTCTGAGTCAAAGTCTGACCTGTTGTTTTGTCCGTGACTGAGACGCTCAATCTCATCATGCAATACCTCTAGTTCTAGTTTTCCTGTGGAAAAGCAAGAACATCCTACCAATAGCATCCTGAATGTTGACGCTATGCCCCTGTTGGACAAGGGACATCACTTCTCCCATTTTTCGCTCACAGTCATCCATAGAGTACATCTGGAAATTTCGTTTGTCATCTTCTGACAGTTGAATGAGTTGGCTGACAAAGTCAACAAGAGAGGGACGCTCCTGTCTCTGGGACAGGTCCTCTAGCATGGAACGGGAGCCTGAACTCGTCATTTTATAGTGAAGAAGGACGTAGCATAAAGTGCTACAAACGGCAACTGGAAACAGTGCTCTAAGCGATAGAATGTTAACAGGGGTGTATGTTGTACACCAACACGACAAGATAACCGATGATATAGTTGACCGATCAATAGATAGGAATTAAGATCAGCAAAGTACTTTAATGCTTCTGCAATGTTTTGCAAAGCTGGAATAGAATCTACTTTAGGTTCTGGAATAACGCACAGGGTATGGCAACACACTGTGGAATAACTATATATTCGTTAGTTACCACGGAACATAAGCACTGAGTTGCAGCAGTATTAGAATGCCTCCACGCTACCTTTGTAATGCTGAAAGAATCCAAGAGAATAAAGGACAGTGTATATAAATTGAGATGATGATCAGAAAAGATGTATGCAAACTTACAGCTTAACAGGGAGGTACACTAAATTATTATTAATAATTGTTAATCTCTGATCAGCTTCTACAGATCACCGACTGACTATTATTCACTGAAACTCACCTAATTAACTAGGTTTAGCAATCTAGCACACTCTAGTCGCAAGAAAGCGAAATACTTTAAATCCGGATTAGCGCTGAAATCACACGGATACAACAGAAGTCACGTAACTATTCTCCTCACACGGGGCACCAATATGTAGGGGGTGCGGGTAGCTTAAAGCTTATTACGTAATCAGTCTCATAAAATTACTTAACCCCTTATAAACACTGTAGGCTTAATTAATATTATAATAACAATTATTTTAAGTTATTACTTATTAAATCACA